>JZKD02S1083446.1:853760-880932 GCA_000966675.3 Picea glauca | reverse complement strand
TACATAATGTGTTTCATGTTTCACTGCTTAAGAAATATGTACCTGATGCTAATCATGTTATCGATTGGAATGTGATTCAGGTGGAACTAGAGGGTGTCCTGCAAGTGCATCCTGTACGCATATTGGACAGGAAAAGCAAACAGCTCTGGAATCGAGCTATAAAACTTCTAAAGGTCCAGTGGACCTGGTACGGTCCTGAGGACGCGACATGGGAGCATGAAGAGGTTATGCGGGCAGAGTAACCGCATCTTTTTGAAAATTTTGAAAGGCTTGCAGATGTTGTGTAAAGTTGCACTGAGGACAGTGCAAAAATAAGGGGAGGGGGATTGTAGTGTCCCCAAGGCCGAGCCCCCTGTAAACCATGTTTTGAAAGGAATTGTAATTATGTTTTATAGGCTGGTGAGCCAAGTTCTTATAAGCTGGAGGCTTATGTGTTTGTTAGGCCAGGGAAACTAAGTGTTGAAGGCCAGGAGCCTGCTTTTGTATATGTAATCATGAAAAACAATTAATAAAATGTAAACACCGCCAGGTGCAGACCGACCACGTTGAGTGAGTGAAGGGGGACTAAGCATCCACAGAGTGGGCAAGGAATTAGGGGCTGAAGGTGGAAAAGGGGCTAAGTGTTGAGCCTAGGGGGCTTAAGCCTTGGGAATAATATTATAATATTATTCCAAAAGATATGTGCATTATATGTTTTAACCTAAGTCCTTTTTGGAAGGACATGTGATTTTCCAAATGGTGGGAGGCACGCACGTTGAAGGAATGCATGCAGTCGCATGGGTGACAAGTGTCAACCCTAGCGCATGCAATAAAAGGCCGAGATGAGCCGTGTTGGGGGTTCCTCCTCCATTCGACTCACGGACTGCCAGAAGGGAACGGGTCTGACTCCTGCAGAGAAACCCTCGTACATCCTCTGAACCGAAAGACGTGTATCTGTGTTGGTTCCGGGATAGCCGGTACATCCCCTGTCTGAACAGTCCGAGCCTGCGTTGACCCTTGCGTGGATTGTCTGTCACGCATCCCCGACAACGAGAGGATGAGTCTATCCTGGGGGGGACCTGCCATTCTGCCAAAGGGAGAGAGTGTGTAATTCCTGGCGGAAATTGCTTCTCAGGCAATTCCGAAAATAAAACACCGTAAGACCCGGCTGCCATTGCTGAGCTTGTTCTGAGAGGCCTGAGTCTGTATTCCCAGTTGACTGTGGTGGTCATGCAGAGATGGATTGCACGTGAATTGCTGTCCAGTGCAGGTGGTAATTGAGCCTGTGTGTGATCTCTCTCTAGGTGAGGGAGGTGGATGTTGTAGGAAGAGGTTTCTTCCAGAGAGTGTCCAGCACCAACTTCAAGCTCTGAGACTTCCTGATCCGGCCTGTTGCCGAGACCCAGAGAGGGAGGTTAGCACCGATGGACTGTGCTTGTGAAGGTGTATACTACCGGGCGGAACAGGCATGTGGGGAATGAGAGTCTGGTAGTAGTGGGCGTAAGATGGCATCCTGGGAAGAATCCTTCCAGATTCTAACTGTTGTTTTCCCTGTAACCTCAGCCTAGCTAGGATTCCTTGCCTTGGGGTGGAGCTTAGTCCCAGCTCGGGGGTGACCCACTGTTGAGCTGATGAGCAGTGTGGTCTAAGGCTAGGAGGTTCGTGGAAGGCCTGCAATTGGTTGGTGGATTCTACGATTGATAAAGATAAGTATCTGATTATGCTTTAATCATGTTTTGCATGACTGTGCTGCTTATGTATCATGTTTTCCGCTGTGTATATGAATTAATATGAAAAGCTAATTGCTTGCTGATTATGGCAGTAATTCATATGCTTACTCTAAGCTTAATTGTATTTCTTTGTTTAAATGCATGCGATTAATTACGAATGAGAATGTGTTATTCCGCGTAGTAACACCTACCCGGTAGCCAAGGTGCGCTACAGTTATTCTGGGTTATCTACCAAGTGTTGTTATAGTAACCTTGGTAGCTGGTGGAAAAGGGGTGTTACAGTTTGGTATCAGAGCGATTAAACCAAGTAGCATGAAGAGGTGTGCTACAGGGCATGCTATGATTGGTAATAAATCTTATCATCTTCTTCCCTCTCTTGTACAAAGCACCAATCCATCTATAATCACGGTCCTTCATTTTAATGATATCATGTATCAAAAGGTTCATTGTGTGAACCAAACACCCCGACCAAAATATATTGGGGTACCTATCTTCAATGATTGCTCYTGTTGCCTTACAATTAGCAGCGTTATCARTGATGACTTGAATGACATTGTAGGGCCCAATCTCTGAATGGTTTTAGGCAAGGCATCTRCAATATTAATCCCTGTTTTGTAGCGATCTGAATAATCATGAGCTGAAAGGAAGATCGCACCACTCTTAGACACACCAWGAATATTTATCAATGGATTGCCTTTCACATTTGTCAAACCATYAGATACAATTGATATCCCATGTAGGTTCCACTCATTTGTAAATTTTCCTAGAGCACCTTGGATTTTGGCTCTTTCCCTGCCAAGTCCCAAGGTTCTAGCTTTTCCATACCCGGGGATCCTATAACCTTTAGGGGCACCATTGATGGCTTGGACAATTTCATGCCAATATGGTGAGCGAAGAACATTGAATGGTATACCACATGCATAGAGAAACCTGTAAACTTTTGCATCCACATCATCTCTACAACCTTGGTCAAGGAATTTTGATAATGTTCTAGGTGAAGATGAAGGCCATAATGCACTAGCGTGGGGGGATGCGCTTCGACCGGTGAACATTCTTCGTGTATTTTCAAGTTCAACCTTTGGTTTTTTGGCTTTTTTTTGTGCTACCTCCTCTTCCCTTTGGTATTTGAGTCTATCTTTGGAATCGATACTCACACAAGCTTTGATTCCTATATTCTTACCTTCATCCCAGTACATAAACCCACATAGATGCTTTCTCACATAGGTATAGGAACCTGTGTATTCTATATGACAATGGTGGCATATAAATTTCCCTGTTCCACCCCCTTTCCCTTAACTAAGCTTTGTGACATACTTCCATAGAGGTGTGTACCTCTCTTTGGACTTTTGGGGATCCTGACCATCACTATCATTTTCATTGTCTTCATCCCCTCCCATTCCTTACTCCTCTCCTTGGTATGGGTTGTCCACTTCAATTTCTTCATCACTATCATGGGTATTTCGACATGAACTTCCCCCCACCATCATTATAATAAAAAACGGAACCAAAATGGCATACCACATTGACATCAACATCATGAATGTTGAATCTTGGCCCTTGATAATAAGTTGCTACCTGCAATAGAATGATGGAGGAGAAATGGGAAAGAGTAGGACAAGAAATTATTCAAATATTCAACATAGCATAATATACAAGTTTACAACACATGCATTTTAAAAAAAAACAAAACAAGAAAGAAAAATGGGTTGAAGAGCCTACCTCTTTAGCTCTCCAATGGTGGTTGAATATGAATATGGTAGCCTTCAATCTCCCTTCCAAGCTCTCACAAATGGTAGCCTTCAAAGTTCAATCTCTCTTCCAAGCTCTCCAATCTCCCTATGGTAGCCTTCAATATTCCTTCCAAGCTCTTCAATCTGCCTTCAATCTCGTCAAGAACTAGCAAGAACCCTCTCAAAACCCTCTTAGCAAAGATGAGTGAAATGAATGAAATGAGAAATAGAATGAGAGAAAATGGATTGAATGAGTGTTTAAACCTCTTACCTAACCCTAGGCTACCTTTCCCTTGCTTCAATTCTCTCAAAAACAAAAACAAAAAATACTCGCAATAACCTCCTCACGCGCACAGGCTTGCTGGAGCGTTTTTTTCATTGGGAGAGAACGCTCCATGGACACTCCCTAAGCGCTCCTTTAAAAACCAAGGAGCGCATTTTTCGAAGAGGGAGCGCGCTCGCAAAAAACGCTCCCCTTCGAAGCGCGCTTGGGGAACGGGTGCGAGGGGGGGGGGGGGGGTGGGGCGCTCCCCCACAGCCTTGTCCAGCCCAATTTGAATCGATATAACCAATCAGTTTGAGGTCATGATCTCCATTATAACTGAGACAAAAGCCCAACGTACTTTTAAGGTATCTCATCACATGTTTTGCAGCAACAAGTTGAACACGTCTAGGCTCTACCAGATACTGACTCAAGGTGTTCACAGCAAAACATATATCAGGCACGGTATTCGTCAGATACATCAACGATCCAATGATTTATCTGTACAGTGTAGCATCAACCAATTCTAGCGAAGTATCAACCAAGAGCTTCAACTTTGTTTCCATGGGTGTGTTCATGGATTTACACTCCAACATATCAAACCTCTTCAATATTCCAACTGCACACTCTCCTTGGTTAAGGAAGATCTTCTTTGTGCTCTGCCAAACCTCAAGACCTAAGAAATGATGCATTAGGCTTAGGTCTTTCATCTCAAATTCTATAGCGAGCTTCTTCTTCGAATCAGTGATGAGATTTTATTCTCCAGTTAAGAATAAGTCATCCACATACAACATCAATATAACTGGTTCATCATTCATAACCTTGAAGTAAAGGTTAGAATCAACTTTACTCTTGGTAAAGCCCAAGCTCATTAAGAAACTGTCAATTCTTCCATACCAAGCTCTAGGAGCTTGCTTCAACCCGTACAGATCCTTGTTCGACCTGTAGACATGAGTCTTTCTATCTTCAACTTCAAACCCTTGAGGTTGTTCTATATACACTTCTTCAATGACACCATTTAAGAAGGTTTTTTTCACATCCATCTAGTGTAACTTCCACTTCATCTTGGCTGGAAGAGCTATGATAGTTCCGATAGAAGTCTATCTGGCTACAGGAGCAAATATCTCTTCATAATCAATGCCTTCCTTTTGAGAAAATCCACGAGTTACAAACCATCAACATCATGTTTTATCTTGTATAACCATTTGGAAGATACCACATCTTTGTTCTTCAGTCTGGGAACTATTTCCCATACATTATTCTTTATAATGGATTGGTATTCTTTTGTCATGGAATCTACCCATTCTTTCTTTTGAATGGCTTCTTCAAAGCAAGTAGGCTCATTTTCTATGAGATCACACATCAAAGCCATATAACTGAAGAATGTCCTAGGTTTCTTGACTTGTCTCATGGTTCCTTCTGGGGCACCATACTTCTCTCCATCTTGAATAAGTTCCCTTGCCCAAGCTGGCTTTGTCTTGTGAGAGATCGTCATCTGGGGAGGTTCTTGAGATTCTATCATATCATGATCTTCATGAATCTCATTATCAGGGGAAACTGTGACTTCCCTTACTAGTTCTGCAACTCTGGGAGCTACAAGCTCTTCTTCATATACATGTTCATGCTGGCATCTCCTTGATTTCTCGAGTGTTGCATCTTCATCAAAGGTTACATCTCTGTTGATCTCAATATGATGGTAATCTAGTATATAAATTTTGAAGGCCTTAGAGACCTCACAATATCCAACAAATATTCCCTTCTTTCCTGAAGGGTCCATCTTGGTTCTCTTTTCTATCGGAATGTGTACAAACATTGGACAACCAAATATCTTGAGATGGATTACTTATGGCTTCTTCCCGGAGAACATTTTTTCGAGGGTTTTGAATCCAAGTGCACAATGGGATAATATGTTCTAAACATAGACTATTGTTCTTGTTTCTTCAGCCCATAGGTGCATTGGAAGATCTTGATCGTGGATCATAGTCTTTACTACTTCCATTATAGTTGTATTCTTTCTTTCTGCTACACCATTTTGTTGAGGATTGTAGGTGTTGATGATTGCATCGACGTGAGACATTCTCCAGGATACAAACCTGAGAGAGAGCCCTTGAGAGGAGTGTGTGGTTCATATCTAAGACATAGCTTGAACGTAGAGATGGCCTCCTCCTTATAAAGAGTTGAGAAGAACTTCAGATGATTCTCCTGTGTAACGCAGTGAGAAAGGAGATCTGCAAAGTTGGGCGTGCCTGTGGCTGAGCACAAGGTGAATGTGTGAAATCCCAAAGTGTTGGGTGTGTCGTCATGAGACAAAGATGAAGACCATGTATTAGCCTCCTCCGAGCAGAGAGTTGATGAGAAACTCCAGACGACTCTCCTATGTAATGCAATGGGAAAGAAGATCTGTTGAATGGACGTGGTTGTGGACGAGCATAGGTGAACGTGATCCTAGTGGTTGAGCACTAGTGAAGAAGTGGTTCTTCTGTGTAACGCACTAAGCCAAAGATATGGACATCCCTATGGATGTGCCCCAAGTGGCTGAGCACTAGTGGGTGTATGAGATCCCTTGCTATATTGTTCTAGAGTCAGACCTGCCTGTAACCCTAATTGTAATGTAAAGGGTACAGGTCAAACCCACCTTAATGTAATTGATAATTAATGTAAAAGATAATTAATCTGGTTAATATTAATTATATTATGAGATAGAGAGGTCGGCCCTATTGTGCCAACAGACACTTCTGTTGACAGGCAAGTCTAATATAAGTAAAGGTAAATTCCCCATTGAGGAATCATATCTTTTGTGTGAGTTTGGAAATTTCAACAAGTACATCTACTTGGGAAAAGTGTGCACCTCTCTTGGGTGCTAGTCTTCTAGGGTTTATGAGCACCCTTTTGTGTGATAGGTTTTATTGGTGGTGAAGGTCTTTCTCTTGAAGAATATAGCAAAGGATTGGTTGGGTTTTCTTCCCTTGTTGAGAAGGGTTTCCCAGGATACTTCTTGTGTACTTGTGCAAGGTGTTTCTTCTTGTGATCTTGGTTTCTACAACAAAATTGTTTATGGTTTAAGTAAAATGATAAAATGGAATGAACTTCATGCTTAAGCCTAGCTTATTGAAAAATCAACAGTAGGGAGTGGTGAGCTCCCTCTTAATCCCGGCATCTCTGCAAAAGCTTACGAACACTTTTGAGGTGTATTCTCCTCCATTATCTGACCTGAGTATCTTGATTTTTCTTTCAGAGAGATTCTCTATCAAGGCTTTGAATTCCTTGAATTTTCCAAACACTTCATCTTCCGATTTCAAGAAGTAAACCCAAGTCTTGCGAGAATAATCTTCAATAAATGACAAAAAGTATACATACCCACTAATAGAAGTTGATGACATTGGGCCACATACATATGAGTCGATGAGCTCCATGATTCCTTTTGCTTTATTGTCACTCTTCGAGAAAGGATTCTTAATGTTCTTTCCTTGATCACATCCCTTGCACACACCTTAATGATCTACCTTGAATTTTGGTAGACCTGTAACTATCTTGCTCACATATGGTAATGCCTTGTAGTTGATGTGAAAAAGTCTTCTATGCCAAAGTTCACATGGACTCTCAGTGGACTGAGTCAAGGTTGCATCTAAGTGACCTTTTATCTTATACAGGCCACCTTTTGTTCCAATAACAATTGTATCTTCTATGGTTTTTCATTTGGGCCACATAAGGACTTCACCATCTATGAATGCAACCCTGATACCTTTCTTATCTAAAGTTGAGATAGAAAGTAAATTCTTCGTCAAACCTGGCACATATAATACATCATTCATCTTCATTGGAGTCCCTGAGTCAAGTTTGTAGGTGGACTCTCCCACTCCTTTGATAGGGTACTGGTAATCATCTCCAAGTGTAACTTTCTAGGGAAAGTTATTTTCTGTAAGACTAGAGAGAATGTCTCTCTGACTTGTCATGTGCTTAGAAGCACCACTATTTATGAGCCAAGTGTCCTCTCTAGGTGACACAGATCCTGAGAGGGCAGAGAATAAAACATAGTCTTCAATCTTTTCTTTAATCATCTTTGTGGGTGGCTCATCATCTTCAACTGCATGGACATGGTGTCTTTTGTTATTTCTCTTCTTTTATTCTTCTCTTCTGGCTGGACAATGTTTTGCAATATGTCCTATCTTGTCACAATGGTAACATTGATAAGAGGAGAAATCCTTTTCTCCTCTTTGACCTTTCTGAAACTTCTAAATCTCCTTGGAGGGTGAGATTCTTTATGAGAATGGTTGAATCTATTTGGGGAGTGAGATTCCTTATGTAGGTGGGTCTCCTTCTGGAAGTGAGACCTTTTCTTTCCTCCTTTAGCATGAGCAGTTAGGGCTTGATCTTCATCTCTTGATAGAACTACTTCTTTGTAGCTACTCTTGCTTCTTCTTGGACACAAATCCAAATTTTACAAATAGTTTGGATGAAGGCATCCCAAGGTCTTGTGAGACCATTAAGAGCTATCAATATGAGTTCATCTTCATCCAAGTTGTCTCCAATTGCTTCTAGTTGTTCTTTGAATAGAGAAACCCTAGAGAAGTAGTCATGAACAGTTTCTCCTTTCTGCATCTTTGTATTCTTGAGTCGGTTTCTTAGATTCATCTTCCAATTAATATTCCTTCCTTCATACATTCTGGTTAGGGCATCAAACATTTCTTTTGGAGTATTATTAGAAGCCACTTGAGGGATCAAGTGATCTTTAATAGAGTATGCAATGATTATTTTGGCCCTAACCATATCCTTTTGGTACTTTGCTTTAGTTGTAGCATCTATGGGTTCTGGTACATTTTCCTTGATGAATCTTGAAAGATCATTCTCTTCAAGAATGAGTACAATCCTATACTTCCAAGCAGGGAAGTTATCCACACCTTCTAAATTGTCAACAAGCTTGGTGCTTGCAGACATCTTGACCTGGAGCTGGGAAGATGACCAAAAATTGAAAGTGCTCAAAAATTAAATTTGGACTTACCAAGAGGTGCACTTGGTTGAGGCAAGTAGGCTGGTTCAGTCTGATTTCAGAAAATCCAAACTTTACCCCTTGAAACTGAGCCTGTGCAAATCTAGACCGATATTTCTGGTACTAATTCTGGTTTCGTAGTTTTCTGGTTTTCTGGTACCAGTGAAAACTAGGATTTCATTTTCCGGGAGTTATGTCCACTGAAAAGGTGCGCTCAAGCTGCCAATGAGCTCGCTAGGCTAGGGCGCACTTCGCTAGATAGTTTTTAGGCTGAAATTATCTTCCAATAAAAAACCCTAATTTTCTTGTATGGCAACAGTGACGTTTTTCATAACCCAGTGAAAGGTGCTCTATTCAGTTAAGCTTTGATTCCATGTTAAATTTAGAGCTGCTATTAAGTTCTTTTCAATTTACTAGACAATAATAGCATAAGCAGATCACTGAAAGATACACAATCACAAGGTACACAACATTTATCCTAGGAAACCCTCATGGGGGAGAAAACCCAACGAAAACTTCCTTAATATAGATTGCCAATACAATTCCAAGATAATAAACCAAATACTAGAGAATATCCAATGCGCCTCTCTCTCTCTCTCTTCTTCCGACAACTGTAGCTTCCTTCAAACTTGCGCACTAGACGAGTGACTTCAATGAGTGGGCTAATGAGGCGCCTTCCACTCTTATTTATACTAGCTGGCATGCGCTAGGGCGGTGTCTTTTCATCAAGCAAGGCCGACTTCTTCTCTTAGTAGCTAAAACCACTTTAATTAGGCATGGGGGCCGACTTCTTAATAAGCAGCATATAATTAGGGTTTGACCAATCAACAAAAGGGGATTTGGTCATATACAAAGCCCGACATGATCAATCCACAAAAGGGGATTGATCTATAATAATAATAACTCAATAATAAGTAGAAAATTCTTTGCAGTTACAAAATTTCAACAATTTTCTGCAAAACTGACCTTTAATGCTAGTTAGAAACCTCAGAAATTGCATGTGACAATTGATTATCATTATGCCTATTAAAATCTAACTTTTTATTGTCTTTTCAAGCAATCCCGAGGCATATTTCTTGCAGTTGTTACAAAATACTTATTGTTGTTGCAAACTCTCGTATTGCTGCAATTTTATATCAGCTAGTTTATATTTCCAAGGTTCATGGTCTTATGAATCACTAACATCATTTTGTACTTGAAAGTTGCCATATTTTTCCTTTGTTGTCTTGTTCTGGGTAGGTACACTTCATTTTCACTTTGCTTCATCTCCTAAAGACCTAGAGAACCTTTTGACTTGAGTGACTGGTGAGAGGGGGTTATTCTTGCATCCTTGCTTTAGTTTCATCAACCCTTTGGTTAACTGGGGACGTCTCCTCTAGGGTAATCTTGATATACTCCTAAATACAAAGGGGTTTCCTATTAAGGTGGCAGTGACAGGTCACCCCCTTGTTACGCCAATCTTGCCTCGCTTGCCTTGGGGTTTGGTCAAGTACAGATTGTGTGATAACAGGCCCATCCTTTTATTAGTCCAAGTGAATCTTCCCTTGTTGGGTTTGATGTCAACCAAGTCAAAGCAGGACATGAGGTCCTCCATGTATTCTCAAAAGGGATCTTGAACTGGGTTACCCCCTTCCTTTTCTCTTGAGTTCAAAGTGGTATTGAAGTCCCTCGCCACTATGAATTTAAAGTTATTGTTACCCTCCAAAACACTGCTCAAATAATTCCAACAATCCAGCTTTTCCTAAGGGTGGCAAGACATATAAATTAAGAACAGAGATAGACATACATGATAGGAGATGAACCAAATGAACCATGATCCAATGTTGAGTTTCTTGCCAATTTTGCATTCGAAGAATTTGCAAGTTCCCCAAAGTACAAAGGCCACCAAAAGCACCTCTTGAGCTAATAGCTAATCCTTGACAAGATCTACATATAAATTCATTTTCCCGAAGCATATCAGAATCTTTCAGTTTAGTTTCTTGGAGCAGAAGGAGATGTGGTTTTTCTGACTTGACCAAATTTCTAATCAATTCTCGTTTTCTTCTTTCACCCAGATCTCTACAATTCCAGGATATGATTTTAAAAATTTACTTGAAGATTTGGGGATTCAGCCCTTCTAGGGAACGGATCTGCCTTGATTTTTGGATACTCTTGGTTTTTTCTTAACCACGCCATCCAAAGTCATATGTTTCCCAATCTCTTTTTCCATATTCGTCGTCGCTTCCCTTCTATGTCGGTTCAACTTTTGGCCCACCTATTTTTTGGTGGGGAGGGGGGACTGGACATTGATTCTTGCCTTGATTCTTCCTCTAAGTAATCAGTTTGTTCTCCATCTTCCAAGCCCAGCGACCCTCTTGAACCAATTTCAAATCTTCTGAGATAGGAATTTGCCTTCAGCGCCTCCCCCGAGGCTAGGGTTCGAATCTCCTTCTACATGCAACTTTGGGTCAAGGGTTTGGATTATCCTCATCTTCCAGGGATTTCATATTAGTTTTAATTTGTCAGTATGTTCTTCCCATGTGGTTGCGCTAAGGAGGAAGGCCTTAAGACTAAAGGGAGCTCCCGAAGGTGGATGGGGTCTTTCTTGATGTTGTTGTTGACCCTATCTTGTGGCTTGGCTTCTTTTCTTTGGCTAGTGCCATTGCTCCATTTGTATAGAGTTGGGCATTTCCTAGACTGATTTGGGGCAATTCTTGACAAAGGTTTTGTACTTGTAACGGGATTTACATTTGAACAGGAGTTGTTCACAGTGTACTAGTTGAAGGTAAGACCAATTGTCTAGGGTTAGCCTGACTGCTTTCGAGAGGCATTTCTCTAGATCAACCTCCATGCAAATACGAGCACAAGCTTGCATACCATCTTTGGGCATGGCTCAGTCAATGTATTTGCCAAGGGTATTTCCTATAATTGTGAACGGTTTCATCATTCCAGCAGTGGAGTGGAAGGTAAGGAAGAAAGAACTAGACTGGAACTGCAAAAAGAATATCATTTTCCGAGCAAAAGTATGGGGTCCAAGGATTGAGATACCTACCTCTGGGTCCCATGAAATAGGGACCACTTCTAAAAATCAGATCTCTGTCTTCCTTTTCTTCAAACATGAAAGCAAAAAAAACCTGCCACAAAAGGAGTGGTAGAGGTGGACCTTGATCAATGGACGTCGATTCTTGTCTACCCAAATCGCCATTGCCTTGGGAGAGGGGACAAATACTTGTAAACTGGCCTATCAATCCATTTTCTGCAAAGCACAGATAGAGGGATCTAGAGTTGGCTTGGACCGAGACAGTCATGATCTCTCCAAGTTTCTTGACAAAGCGCGACGAAGGGAGAGGCTTGGAGGGCTTGGGAAGGGAAGCGATCAAGTAGGAAAAGGTCACAACCGAGGGGGTGCCTACGTCCCCACTAGAGGTCAAGGCCATGCGAGAGCGCCATAGAAGGGAAAATTAGGGAGCCAGAGAACAATAGAGAAATATTGAACTACTTCTAATTTTAAACAAACACACATGATATAATTATGAAGCAACAAATGAATTAAAATAAAATGACATGGAACCATAAAATTATATAGAAAAAAACAAGTAAATTTCTCCATACATACCTCGTTCGCCTTTCCGCACTATACCTATGGAATCTGCGTCAACATTAAACCCAAAATATGGGTTTTTCAAGACTGTCTCAAATTTTCCACTGATTGAACCCAAAAACAAGAATTATTCACAAAGATGGAAAAATGGTCGAGAAATAAAATAGGAAAAACAAAATATTAAATCACAGATCAGCATGGCCATGCTCACAAGTGGAAAAAAATAGCACCCATAGCAATAGAAAATCAACAATGGCAAAAGATACAAACAACAATAGCAAAAAAAAACAAAAATAACAAAAAGAAAACAAACAGAGAGAAATAATATACATAGTCTCCGCTCCCCAACCCCAAAAAGAGTCCACAGCCAACCAAGGACACCCTGCACACCAAAAAATAGATAAGTATTAAATAGAGACCAAAAAATATGATGATAAATAATAAACACACACCAAATATATTATGAGAAATATGAAACAGAGATCAAAATATTTGATGTAAAATCTTAAACAAAGATCAAATATCTTATGAGTAATCTTAAACACAAGTATATCTTATACAAACAACAAAAATCATAGGTGGTAAGAGAACGGTTATATTTGAAATGTGGAAGATTTCATAGTAGATCATACATGGATTTTGCACCAAAAGAGAACTCACCTTTGCCTTTGCACAGTATACTACAATCTCTCTCACATAGACATTTCAATAGTTTTTATCAGTAAACCACCAACATCTTTTCCCTGCATTCCATTGCATTCAATAATTAAATAAATGATAAATAATGCAAGATGCTTATAATTTAACAAACACACATAGAACCATATATCCACATGAACTTCCGCCTTCACCCACTGCACTTGTATAAATTGGTGTCAGCCCTATATTCACAAAATATGAGTTGTTAGGACAAGTCTTAACTTCCTCAACCACTGAAGCCAACAAAAACCAAAGCATAAAATATTAAATAAAGACCAAAAAATCTCATGAGAAATCTTTAAAAGAAACAAAAAGTATCAAGAGAAATATTAGACAAATACAAGAATATATAATGAGAAATCTTAAGCAAAGGCCAAAAATCTTACTCAAAATTAAGGACATCTTACATGCACTACATTGTCATTAAATTCAAAGAAACAAATGATATAATGATGTCACAACAAATGAGTTAAGTTCAATTGGCATGGAATCATAAATACCTCACCCATTATACCTGTGAAATATTTATCATTCATAAACCCACAATATGGGTTGTTATCAACAAATGTAGAACTTGCCTTCTTCCTCTACCTCTGCACTCTGCTACATTGCCACATGTTTCTCTTACACAAGGATATTTCAGCAGTGTCATCAATTCTATTCCACCTTCCTTTATCCCCTTGCTCCTCCTCCTCCTTCCTTTACCTGCATTGCATCACACTTATAATATAAGCTTCCTTTACCTACATTGCATCACACTTATAATATAAGTTGCCTCTAATTAAAACAAACACATATGGAACCATACATAACTCCTCCTACTAAACCTTCACCTTCACCAAAAGAACCTATGGACTCCGCACCAACCCTAGGATCTACCTTTATTTTCCTGCCCCCTGAAACCAACAAAAATTAAAACCAAAAAAAAAAAAATAGAGACTACAAAATCTTATGAGAAATATTAAACAATGAAAGATATTCTGAGAAATCTTATGAGTAATCACATGTAGAAGTACATCATATGCAAAGATCAAAAATCACAAACCTTGTATAGGTAAGGATGGAGGAGAACCATTGTATTTAAAACGATGATTTCATAGATGAACATACATGGGCCTTACACTAGAGCATAACTCATCCTCTACCTCTATATCTGCTTAGAGCCCCGCATCTCTTTCACACAAAGATATCCAGCGATTTCATTAGCACTCCTCCACCTTCCTATCCCTGCATTCCCTCTAAATTTAAACAAACACACATGATACAATTATGATGCAACAAATGAATTAAATTAATACTGCATGGAACCATAAAATTACATAGCAACAAACAAGTAAATTTCCTCATACACACTTCTCTCACCTTGCCCATTGCACCTATGGAATCTGCATCAGCGCTAAACCCACAATATGGGACATTAGGGCTTGCTTTATTTACAGACCCGTTGAACCCCAAAAAAACTATGAACAATAGTAAGAAAAAAAGAAGACAAGGCAAGACGGAAAACAAAATACCAAACCAAAAATTAGCATGGTCGTGCTCACAAAAGGCAAAAAAATAGCAACTCTAACCATACAAAAAATAAAAAATAAACAATAGCAAAAGATACAAACAACAATAACAAAAAGCAATCAAAATAACAAAAAGAATACAATGAGAGAGAAACACTAATCATAAACACTCTGCAATCCCAAAAACCATCCATGGCCAACCAAGGACACCCTGCACACCATAATTTAGAGAAGTATTAAATAAAGACCAAAAAATATTATGAGAAATATTAAACAAACCAAATATCTTATTAGAAATATGAAATAGAGAACAATATATCTTATGAGAAATCTTAAACAAAGACTAAAAATCTTATGTCTAATCTTATGCACAAGTACATCATATGCAAACACCAAATATCATAAATCTCACATAGATAAGGTGGAAAGAAATCATTGTATTTGAAATGAGGAGAATTTCATAGAACAAATGGATTTTGCACCAAAAAAAATACTCTCTTCTATCTCTACACTCTACCTCCACTCTTGCACTCTGCTACAATGGCCCACATCTCTTTCACACAAAGATATTTCAGCATTGTCACCAGTGCTCCTCCATCTTCCTTTACCTGAATTACATTGCATTCAATAAATAAACAAATGACAAATAATATAATATGCCTTTAATTTAAAGAAATATGCATGAAACCATACATACATCCTCCTTAACCTACACTTTCACCCATTGCACTGTGAAATCTGCATCATCCCTAAACCCACAATTTAAACTGTTATGTCCCCAATCTTAATTTCCCCACCCAATGAACCCAATAAAAACCAAGCTAAAAAATATTAAATAAAGACCAAAAAATCTTATAAAAAATCTTAAAAAGACACTAAAAATCTCATTAGAAATAATAAAAAAGTACTGAAATATTAAACAAGTACTCACCTCCCACCTTTTCCATTGCATCTCCTACATTATCCTCATTTTTCTCGAACAAAAATATTTCAGTGGTTTCATTAGTGCTCCTCCACCTTCCCTTGCATTATAGTGCATTCAATATATAAATAAATCAAAAATAATATAAGATGCATCTAATTTAAACAATAAGGCATGAAACCATACATACATCCTTGATCTATGCCTTCACTGAGTGCACATGTGGAATTTGCCTTCATTTTTTCCACCTCTTGAACCCAACAAAAAGCAAACCAAAAAATTTAAATAGAGACTAGAAAATTTTATGAGAAGTATTAAACAAAGATTGAAAGATATTAGGAGAAATATTAAACAACGACAAAAAATCTTATGAATACAAGTAAAAGTAGATGCATCTTATGTAAAGACCAAAAAACGTAAATTCTAAATAGGTAAAAAGGAAAGAGAATCATTGTATTCAAAACGAGAAGTAATTCGTACTAGAATATATGTGGGTCTTGCACCAAAAGGTAAGTGACCACTTGCCTCTACTATAGTCCCCCACATTGGTATTCAAATCATTTCATCAACGCTCCTCTAACTTCCTTTACCTGCATTACATCTAAATTTAAACAAAACATGTGATATAACTATGAGGCAACAAATTAGTTAAATTAAGATTGAATGGAACCCTATAATTATATACCAAGAAATGAATTAAATCCCCCATACATACCTCCTTCACCTTTGTCCACTACACATGTGGAATTTAAATCAATCTTAAATCCTAAATATGGGTTGTTAGGGGCTGCATTAATTTCCCCACCCATTTAACCCAACAAAAAAATGATTATAGACAAATATAAAAGATAGATAAGAATGTAAGTAGAAAAAATAAAATACAAAACCACAAATTAGCATGGCCATGCTCACAAATGCAAAGAAAAAAAGGCATTGAAGTAGATCTGTTGTTTACATAATCATAGAAACCCATAACTTTATCATGCACATATTCTGTCCAGATAGAGTATGCAGAACTATCCATTTCCTCTTCATCTAGGATATTTTTGAATTGTATTAGGTTAGTACAGCCAGCTTGATCAACAATTGCAGCATTCAATGCACAGATTTCATTATTGTCCATTATGGAGAGAACCACATCCACCCAAAACCTCTAGTTTGTTTCCTGCACCTAGGTTCTCATGCTTATGATCATCAGAATCTTGTGTGTCTCAATCTGCATTGCAGATTCACCAACATCACAGTTATTATGTTCATTATCAACCACAAAACTGCCACCTGCATTCATAACCTGTAGAGCTTCCTAAGCAGCAAGATCTTCACCCTCAAATAGTGCCAAACCTGTAGAATCTGATTCTGTTATGGAGTCAAACTTTCCAGCAGACACTTCATCAAGGCTCTGATTTGGGATGCCTCCTTGACCAGCTTCAAAGTCTTCTTGTTGATTTGAAATATCAGTGCAGTCAACCTTAGCTATCCTCTCCCTGCCTCCGCCAAATTTTGACCTGCTTTCTTCAGTGCTAGCATTTGGAGCAGTAGATTCATCACAGTCAACATAAAAAACATTGGAGTCTTCATCAATGGAGAAAGTCTCACTACCATTGCAGCCAATAGAATTTTCATTGAATCCATCTCTTTGACAGTGACAGAGCTCGTCATGAGGTAGAGAAAAATTACAAGCTCCTCACACAACTTCTTCATGACTATTCCTTCATCACGACCAAAACTTCGAGCAATGCTATTATGAAAGCCTTCATAAATCTACTCTTCATCGTCGTTTGGAAGAGCAAAAGCTTCTTCTCCATGAATGCTTTCACAACCTTCAAATAGGCCAAGAAGGCCCTCCTCTTGTAGGGCTACCAACAGGTCTTGATGTGTGTCTTCAAAACCCTAAAATTTTGCACCCCGACATTTGAGAAATTATTCAACAAAGGATTTGAGAGAAGAAATACCTTTTAGACTGCAAGAGCGCTTGACCCAATCCTTTTGCCTCTGTCCTAGTGAGAGTAAAAACGTCCTTATCAAGAGATCTCCAGGTCTTCCTTAAAATGTAGACGCATACCTCACAAGTGACAAGGTATGTGGAACAACACAATAAGGATCATCATTGAATCTTGGAAGATTCTGGTCATATTTTGGAGGAGGCTTATTTGGGTATCCTGGAATGTCCTTAATATCAAGAGCAGGATATGTTTCATGTAAATCCCAAGAAGCCATCCTTCATCATGTGCAAAATTTAACATGAAAGTTCAACAAGAAATGAAATCAGTGTACCTTATCACAATGGAGTCACCAATACTAAGTTGCAGAGAATACTACCCCCCCTGTTTCGCCCGCCAAAACGAACAGAAATGTCGATACGAGTACGATACGGCCGGGAAATGCCGTCAGTCGTACCATACAACGTTTCTTGATTTGGAAACGTCATACAGTACAGCCGGTGGCATTTCCTGACTTGTACAATCGACATTTCAGGCGATTTAAAGCTTCCTAGAGGAGAAATAAAAAAAATTAGGGGGTCATGGAGCCCCCAAACAATCAATTTTTATTTTCTTTTCTATATTCTCTAATGAGAACAAAATTGATTTTCTTCCTTTTTTTTTCATTTCAAAAAGAAATTTCTAGAAACTAATAGAAACCCTAAATCTTCTTCCTTTGCTATAAGAAACCACTTGCTTCCTACAACAGGAGCAAGGAGATTCTGTGTGGTTTTTGTGAGCAGATTTCTTTTCTATTTGGTGAGCAGATTATTTTATGTTTGCTTAGCAGATTTCTTTGTTCTCTTGGTGAGCATTAGCAAATTTATGTTTTGTTTGGTGAACAGATTTTCTTCTTGTTTTTGCAGCATTCATGGCTTCTCAAAGTGATGTTTCATCTACCCTTAGAGCTCCTGAAGTAAGTAGGCAGCAAGAATACTATCCTCATTGGAGGCATGTTATCAAGGTCAAGGCTATGGGTGTTGGTGGAGGTTCATGGGAATGGAGGTGCAATTTATTCAAGAAGGATAAGACCTTCAAGGGCTCTTACACAAGAGTCAAAGCTCACATTTTGCATGAAGGAAAGGGTATTGAAGGTTGTCCACATACTCTTGATCTGGAGGTGAGGGATAAATTCCAGAAAGAGCATGATGATGCTCAAAAAATTAAGGATAATAGAGCCAAGATTGCTATGCATGGCACTAGCAAGCATCCTCCTTCCTTGGGTGTTAGGAATGACCCAAGGATTGTTCATGAAGCAAGGAAGAGGAGGGCGCTAGTGGTAGAAAACAAAATATCCAAAGGCCCTGGAGGACAAGGTGCAGCGACAGACAACAGATTGATGAAGATGTTCAACAATCAAAAGAGAGAAGAAACAGAACCAAAAGTGGCAAAGGCCATATTTGCATGTGGCATCGAATTTAATGTGGTTCGATCCCCATATTGGAAGGATAGGGTGAAGGCAATTAACGAGGCTCCTCAAGGCTTCAAGGGACCAAACTATGAAAAACTCATAACAGTGTTGTTACAGAAAGAGAGGGCATTGATTCAAGATATTCTCAAACCAGTCCGTAGCTCATGGACCAACACAGGGGTTTCCATTATCTCTAATGGATGGACTGATACAAAGCGAAGGCCCTTGGTCAATGTTATTGCATCATCACCAAGATTGTTCTGGCGAGGTAAAAGATGGCAAATTCATTAATGATATTTTAATTTATGTTATTGAACAAGTAGGGCCAACAAATCTGGTGCAAGTTATCACAGATAATGCTCTCGTTTGCAAAGTTGCAGGCTTGATTATTGAGAGTAGATATCATCGTATTTTTTGGACTCCTTGCATTGTCCATAATTTAAATCTCATTTTAGAAGAAATTGAGGCAAAAACTCAATGGATTAAGGAGGTCACTGGGCAAGCTAGGGACATCATTAAATTTATCACCAACCACCACCAGTCTCAAGCAATGTATCGAGAATACTCCAAATTGGAGTTGCTCAAAGTTGCTGAGACAAGAGATGTCTCAAACTTCATCATGTTGCGCCGCCTTGCTGAGGTCAAAAGTGCATTGATGAGTATGGTGGTGGGCGTGACTTGGGTTGAGTGGAGACAAGAAGATTCAAAGAGTGGAAGTATGGTATAGAGGGTGTTGATTGATGAGGATTGGTGGAGCAAGGTAGAATATTACACAGGAGGCTCCCACTTTGTCTTTTGTTGAGGTTGATTTTGTTGAGCATATGAGGTCCATCATTGTTACTAGGTGGAATGGATTTAACACTCCATTGCACACTTTGACACAGGCTCTAAATCCCAAATTTTATGATGAGGAGTTCATTGCTCAAAGCAATGGGAAGAGGAAGGCCCCACATAAGGACAAGGAGTGAAAAAAACCTTCCAGAGGTTGTTTCCATCTTCTCAACAAACAGAGGTGAGGGAGGAATTGGAGCACCTATGTAATGTCCCCACTTTGGGACATCATCACAGTGCAGAGGTTTATGATGACCAGAGTAGACAGATGGATGTTATAGCGAGTACAGGGGTTATTGAGAGGTATTGTGGGGTCCATCTTGCATTGCTCATCATATTCCATCATTATGAGCCATTCCGCACAGGTTGGCTTTGGTTTCGTTGCATTCCGACGATTTCCATGATTTTGACTATTTTGAGCTATAAGTTAATTGAATTTACTGAAGAGGTCATTTTGGGCACATTACTTGGAGGAACCTCTCAGTGTAATAGCTCATTAGAATCGAGAGAAGCAACACTACAGGATGGGATGGTGAGAAGTGACTTTCAGTGGCCAGGGAAGCCACAAGAAGAGATAAGGAGATTTTCAGAGGTAAAAAGGTTAATTAATTAATTAAATATTAATAAAATGAAAGTCACTTTAGAGGGACAAGGTGAGCCAAAAAGTATAAAGGAAAGGTAAGTGCCTCTTCTCATTCATTCATGTATGATAATATTTTGATATCTGGGTTTTAGCTAGTGAGCCCAGCATTGGGGATTTTGAGAGTTTTGACTTAACAAACCCTAGAGGATGATTCGGTGGTGAAAGATTCCACCTAGCTTGTCCCAAGCTTAGTCTCAAAGATGCAATACTCTCCCACACCATTCTAGTTCCAAATCTACTCAGTTGCAGGAGGATTCTACATCAGTTGCAGGGGCAGAGAGAGAGAAAGGGCGCACCAGCTAGGGTTTCCAGCAAGAGTGGGCACCATTCATTGAGGAAGGATTCGTCCTAGCTAAGGAGAGGTGATTTTGGGAATTCCAGGTATTGGGTTTCCCTTGCAGGTGTTATAGCAATTCTTGGTTGTTTCCGGAGGCACTTCAGTAGAGGATTCATTTGTATTGACAGTGGGACGATTTCCCTAGAGGAGGGCACACCATTATTTGGAGGGTAGCTAGATCTAAGGATCTAGCCGGTATTTGGCCTAGTTGAGCACTTGGGTTTTCATTGTCGTGCCCCGATCTATCATTCTAGTGGATTGGAGGAGTTGTTGGAGGTCTCTAGGAGAGAGGCCAAATTATTAGGGTTTCAACCATCCAAGAGGGCACACCATACATTGGAGGAGGTTCAGATCCATAGGGTTTGAGAAGGATCTTGGAGATTCGAGCACCTGGGTTGTTCTTTCCATCACCCAATCTATTGTTTGGCATATTTCTTGGGGTGATTGGACACATTTGGCAGCAGGGCCGAATTGTTGAGGAGCTTCAACATTCCAGCAGGACATGGCATCATCCAGTTAGGGCTTTTGCACTTCATATGGCCAGATCTACCTTGGTATTGGTCTTCATCTCTTATCCAGCCTTTGGAGGCTTATTTTGTATTGTCGAGAGCTTTTTGTAGCAGCTCATACTTCTATCTTGGAGCCATCTGTTGAGCATTCCAGATCGGCATCTTCACTGTAGCAGGTTCCTCTATTTCATGAATAAAATCATATTTGAGATGTTTTGGCTTGTCTATCATATTGCATATGGTTTAGGTATTTTCCATGGTTATATCTTCTTGTTTATAGCTGCATATACACATATAAACACATCAGTAAAACCCTAAGCGTAACTGCAAGCAAAGTGTACGACAAAATACCACAACCAGAAAAGTTCAAAAAGACACCAAAACCATGATGATCTTGGCATAATGGCTTGGGATCATTACAGTGGTATCAGAGCTTAGATTCATGCCAGCCAGTGGGAATTAGCACATGCATGCAGAGCATAGAGGGGTCTTCCATAAGAAGAAATGGACGAGATTGAATTTGATCTCAAGTGCTATGAAATACAATATTACAGCATTAGCAACGAGCTTAAGGATCACATAACCTTCCCACAGTATGTAGCTTTCAGAACTTCCAGATGGAGCGAAGATGAGATTCTACTTGGAATCATCAGATTAGGAGAGAAGAGAGCCAAAGAAACTAGATGGAAGGAAGCACAGAGAGACCCCACGCCTAGCACGCAACTTTGCTATAGTTGCAAGGGGTCGTGGGAACCAGATCACATGTGCAGGGGTAAGGACCAGAAGCACACTATTGAGGCAGACTATGACAATGATGATGAGATGTGTGAGGATGGAGCGATAGATGTTGATTTGGGACAGTCTGATGATGATAGTGACTCTTGCACAGAGGCTAGTGATAGTGACTCTTGTACAGAGGCTGATGCTAGTGATAGTGATGATGACCCTTGTGTAGTGGATAGGCAGTTGGATGGACAGGATGATAGCACCAGTACTTCAACAGACATATCACACGGTGTTGATGACCTTACGCCCCAACAGAGTGGTGACACTAGTGAGGACTCACACGTGTTAGCACCTACAGATGACCAACCTCCTATGGTGGTCGTGACACATCTGTCGTCCTTTCAGACATCCATGATAGCCACGTCACAGGAGGATACCAGGGGCATGTCAAATATGATGGAGGAGCCTTGTGTGAGGGACGCACACCATGGACGCATGGATCCACAGATCCAGGAGGAGACATAGGACATGCAGGTAGTTGATCCTACACTTACAGATCAGCATGAGGATATTGAGTCACCTCTTTTGGAGACTCCATTAGTTGAGCAGATTAGGGAGACTGGCAGGTTTATGGAGCACTTACTTCCAGGATCGGCCTGAATGGATGAGGATGCACTCTTTAGTATTCAGGATGACCATAACATGTGTCTGGACACAGCTATATGGGATCCAGGCGCAGATGATAGTAGCGAGTTGAGTGCACAGAAGGATACAGCTGCTCACACCGGATACAGTAGGATTCAGAGGGAGCTAGCAGTTGATGATGATGTCCAATTACGTATGGGCAGACCCAGTGGCACAATAGACAGCAGGCAGTTCAACACTTTATCTTCTACAGAGAGTGTTGTTGAGGATTTTAGTGATGGCACTAGCAGTGAGAGGCATGAGGGGGTACCTCAGAATGACTATGATCAGGAGTCACACCACTTAGCAAGACAGTTGAGAGTTAGTGAGGCTATGATCTTGGCAGCCACCAAGCGCAGTGATGACATGCATGCATTGATGGCAGATTACTGTTGGAAAGCATCAGTGGCACATGGTAGTTTAGATGAGGGGATTGCCATGGATGATTTTCATACTCTCAGGGAGAGAGTATCTGTGACGAGGACCGACTACCAACAGTTGTTGACTGACAGAGATTATCTATTGAGGGTTGGTGAGATGTATCATGAGGCTCTGAGGGAGCAGGAGTTGGAGTTGGACCGACTCACTTAGGAGTTGGAGAGCACTTGAGGATTCTTGAGAGACACACAGACAGTCCTTCAAGAATCAGAGTCTAGATTAGATGAGTCTCTTGAGGAGATTCGTCAGAGATCCACTTCATCTATCTTAGTGGACACTCAGATGTATCATTCAGTCACACTGTTAGAGGATGTTGGTGATCCAGCAGAGGAGCACCAGTTGATGGAGGACGCTTCCATTTCTATTCCGAGAACGGTTGACCTCCATGTAGAGGTTGATCCAGCAGTATGCCCAAGATCTATGATGCAACATGAGTCTACGGGAGATGACATGAGTATGCCGAAGCATACAGTGATTAGTGATAGCTCACAGGTACATGCCAAGATGTATGGTGAGATTCAAAGGGGTGTACTACCTTGCAGAGAGGAGACACACTTAGGGAAGCATGTAGAGGCCACTCCTTTGCAGCAGCATGTAGTTATGAGATCTCCCCTTCACCATTTGAGCAGTTGCATGGGAGATGAGAGATGGAAATTGGTTTACCAGAAGTTGGAGGAGGTACTTCCGATTGTACTCGATGATTGGGGTTTTGTGATGGCTACAGGCGAGCAGTTATCAGGGGTACAGGTAGACGTCCTCTTGGTCGAGTCCTTGGGATTGATCGAGGTAGGCAGTATTTTTCAGCCCTACAGTCAACTACAGAGGTCTCTATTACCCTTTCTCGACACTTTTATCATGGGCAGCAGCATGAGGAGAGATAGACAGCGGCAAAGGGCATGGAGAGTGCATGGGTCGAGACCACCTGACAAGAGTAATTTTACAGCATCTAGCAGGATAGAGGTGGAATGTCACAGGCAGCCAGCTGAGACTTGGTGCATGATGGTAAACACCATAGGCCAGATGATAGCAGATGAGCACAGAGGGCTTCCGATAGTGATCATTCTGACACAGGAGCAGTTAGAGGAGATTGGAAGCGATAAACTTCCAAGTTTGCCATCGGATCCGGGAGTCCAGTTGATTAGCGGGGTGTTTCACTACATGGTGACCCAGGTTGAGCCAGAGAGCCACACACTCCACCAGGGGTCAGTTTGGAGTTGGTCTACAGGGATTTGTTTGATAGACCACGGTAGCTTTTCGATCTTGATCATAATGATCGGACATGGGGATGGGTGGACAGGTACCTCTGCTATAGAGATGTATTTGCAGATACAGTGTCTGGACAGCAGGTCCAATGACCACAGGGATTTCAGCTTGAGGATCCAAGAGGGGAGGATCCAGTATACATACAAGGAGGAGTCAGGCAGGGTCAACATAGTGCAGTGTCAGCATGGGGATCTTCGATAGAGGTTAGCATGGGACCCAGGGATTGCAGTGTTGAGCATTTCACTGACTAACAGGAGCGAGTGGACCTTTGCAGGGGGAAGTTGTTCTGACTTTCCATTGAGCTTCAGTGTTGAGGAGAGCACATCGCTTGAGGTTGTCCCACGAAGGTCTTGCAGTACCTCATTCTAGCATCAGCATGTGCAGTTGATGGAGGCCGTGTTGATCTTGATAGTAGCTTGGAGGATGGACTTATTCTGGGATGAGGCCATGTGTCATGTGCAATAGACTCACGGAGTTGGTATATTTCAAAGTTATGCTTCCCAGGGGCTGGCAGTTCATGACTTGATATGGGGCCCAAGGGGCAGAGTGTATGAGTGTTCATCCTTGGATGGATTCTATTGTGTATCCCACAGGTGGACATGGGATCCTGGTATTTTATTTGAGGGGATTTGGTTATTGCTTGAGGACAAGCAATTTTCTAGCAGGGAGGACTGTAATGTCCCCACTTTGGGACATCATCACAGTGCAGAGGTTTATGATGACCAAAGTAGCCAAATGGATGTTATAGCGAGTACAGGGGTTATTGAGAGGCATTGTGGGGTCCAGCTTGCATTGCTCATCATATTCCATCATTATGAGCCATTCCGCAGAGGTTGGCTTTGGTTTCGTTTCATTCCGACGATTTCCATGATTTTGACTATTTTGAGCTATAAGTTAATTGAATTCACTGAAGAGGTCATTTTGGGCACATTGCTTAGAGGAACCTCTCAGTGTAATAGCTCATTGGAATCGGGAGAAGCAACACTACAGGAAGGGATGGTGAGAAGTGACTTTCAGTGGCCATGGAAGCCACAAGGAGAGAAGGAGATTTTCAAAGGTAAAAAAGTTAATTAATTAATTAAATATTAATAAAATGAAAGTCACTTTGGAGGGACAAGGTGAGCCAAAAAGTATAAAGGAAAGGCAAGGGCCTCTTCTCATTCATTCATGTATGATCATATTTTGATATCTAGCTTTTAGCTAGTGAGCCCAGCATTGGGGGTTTTGAGGGTTTTGACTTAACAAACCCTAGAGGACGATTCGGTGGTGAAAGATTCCACCTAGCTTGTTTGAAGCTTGGTCTCGGAGATGCAATACTCTCCCACACCATTCTAGTTCCAGATCTACTCAGTTGCAGGAGTATTCTACATCAGTTGCAGGGGCAGAGAGAGAGAGAGGGCACACCAGCTAGGGTTTCTAGCAAGACGGGCGCACCAGTCATTGAGGGAGGATTCGTCCTCGCTGAGGAGAGGTGATTTTCGGAATTCCAAGTATTGGTTTTCCCTTGCAGGTGTTAGAGCATTATTCTTGGTTGTTTTCGAAGGCAATTTAGTGGAGGATTCATTTGTATTGGCAGTGGGACGATTTCCGAAGAGGCGAGCGCACCATTATTTGGAAGGTAGCTAGATCTAAGGATCTAGCCAATATTTGGCCTAGTTGAGCACTTGGGTTTTCATTGTCGTGCCCCGATCTATCATTCTAGTGGATTGGTGGAGTTGTTGGAGGTCTCTAGGAGAGGCCGAATTATTAGGGTTTCATCCATCCAGGAGAGCGCACCATACATTGGAGGAGGTTCAGATCCATAGGGTTTGAGAACTATCTTGGAGATTCGGGCACCTGGGTTGTTCTTGCCATCACCCAATCTACTGTTTGGCATATTTCTTGGGATGATTGGACACATTTGGCAGCACAGTCGAATTGTTGAGGCATTTCAGCATTCTAGCAGAACGTGGCATCATCCAGTTAGAGCTCCTGCACTTCATACGGCCAGATCTACCTTGGTATTGGTCTCCATCTCTTATCCAACCTTTGGAGGCTTATTTTGTAATGTCAGGAGCTTTTTGTAGCAACTCATACTTCTATCTTGGAGCAATCTGTTGAGCATTCCAAATCAGCATCTTCACTGTAGCAGGTTCCTCTATTTCATGAATAAAATCATATTTGAGATGTTTTGGCTTGTCTATCATATTGCATATGGTTGAGGTATGTTCCATGGTTATATCTTCTTGTTTATAGTTGCATACACACATATAAACACATCAGTAAAACCCTAAGCGTAACTGTAAGCAAAGTGTTTGGACAAAATACCACAACCGGAAAAGTTTAAAAAGACACCAAAACCGTGATGATCCTTGCATAATGGCTTGGGATCATTACAACCTATGGTTTCATTCATTCTGTGAAGCGCAACAGGTTGGGATCGCAGAAGGTTGAGGATCTTGTATATGTGCTATCAAACCTCCACCTTGTGTCTCGCAAGGGTGAAGAATATACAAGTGGCCCTCATAAAGAGTGGGATGTGGATGTAGAAAACCCAGACTTAGAGCTCTCTCTTGTTGCTCTTGATATTGTTGATGATGCAAGTGGAAGTGGAATTCAAATTGCCTCTTCTTCTCATCGAGGCTCTAGTTTTGTTGAACATGCATCTTGTTCTATTTTTGAGGATGAGGATGAGGATCGGTATGATATGTATTAGGATATGTAATTGTAGTTTCCTTTAGCTCATGTGTTTTTTCATTTTCAGCACATACAACCTCATTTGTAAAAGCTGATTTTGGATGTAAAGCCTCATCTATAAAGGCTAATTTTGGATTTTGCTACTTGCATCATGTAATGAATTATATTGATCATCTATGGGAGTTTATATGGACATGGTTTTCCTTCTAAAATGTCATTTATGTGTATCAATATGTTTTTCTTGCAATATAATGTTTTATTTTTAAAAAAACTAT
>JZKD02S1083446.1:813736-826110 GCA_000966675.3 Picea glauca | reverse complement strand
ACGAGGCCTTGCTTTTGCAACACCGGAGTGAGCCTCTCTCCCCTAGGGTTCCGTCTTTGAGGCCCTGCTTTAGCAGCACCTTGAAACCTTTCCCTCTAGTCCTTTGGAATCTCGTGCCCTTCAACTTGTGCATCCTTCACCTTTTGACTCCATTTAACCCTAAGGCACTGATCTCCAGCCTCCAGTGTTGAAGTGAAATCAAATCCAAACACTCTCAAACCTCTTTTGAACTGAAACCCTAACTACACTAACCCTAGCCTACTAACCCTAGAATGCTGACGTCACCCTTGGTTATTTCATCTTGATGCAACAACATTTCATTTTATAAGCAATTGAATGGTAGTTAAGAGCATTTATTGGATTGAGTGTTGATTTGTTACATTGAATGCTATATCGTTCCAGTATTTATTGTCAAGTGACATATTTATCATTACCATTTTGCAAACATTGATTTCGTCAATATTTACTGTCAAATTGCTTACATTGAATATCAGATAATCACTTACATATGAAGTACTAACCCCATTGAACATAGCTTGCATATATCTTTCTTGTTGTTGTCTTGTTCGAGGCAGGTACATTTTCTTTGGGGGTTACTTCAAATTGGCCTTTGGCCAGACTCTCTGATTGGCGGTAATCTGTGAGGGGGAAATTTGTCTTTGTACTATTAGCCTTTTCCCTTTCAAAACCCCAGGTTACCGGGGACGTCTCCCCTGGGCCTAGCCTCCCTAATTAGAAAGAGCCTCCCCATTGTGGTGACATTGGGTGGGAAGGTTCTTGTTTCGTCAGTTTGACCTACTATTCTTTAGCCTTTCTTGCATCTACAAACTGTGCGATAACATGGTGTGCTAGGAGTACGAGAATAGAAATTAAAGGATTGCATAAGCTATTGGAGATCTATGTATCTTAGCATGCATATCATTGTACAAAAAAATGCATGTCTTAAAATATGAAGCTTCTAATTCTCAGTTAGATGACTACGAAAGTGTTGGAAACAGAGTTTTCGAAGCGAGCTTGTACACACTGCAAAAGTGCTAAAGGAGGAGGTTTTTGCAGCGAGTTGTTACCAAGACACTGCAAAACTACACAATCACCAAAGTCAGTGGCCATTCAACTGCTAGCTAAGGTGAAATGTGTCAAGTCATCATGAGGATTCAAAGGATCAACTATTTTGCCATTGAATTCGTGTAGTTTGTTGAGATTTGAATGCATTAATTAGGTCAAGAACTGAATCCTAGAATTTAGCAGTTTGTTTGAAAGTTGCTATTATTTTGTTGTAACTTCTTCTAATTTTGGAAAAATCTAAAGAAGACGCATCCTTCAACTTTGTAAAGAGGATAACCTATATATTTTGGGAAAAAACATTGTAAAAGTTGAAGTCTTGAGACCAGAGAGGGGTTTTAGGAAGCAACAAACCTGTACGAGTCTGATTATAAGCCTGAGGGCACGCTATGTAAACTTTTTCTGCCATTGAAGATTCGTGAGAGTTGTGTTGATTTTTTTATGTTTAGCTCGTGCATTTAGTTTTATTTCATTTTATCATTAGTTGAACCATAACTACTGCAGCAACAATACACAAGTTGCAGTGAACCAAAATCACAAAAAGAATAACCATGCACAAGAACACAAGAAGTATCCTGGGAAAACCCTTCTCAACCAAGGGAAAAACCCAACAATCCTTTGTTATACTGCCAAGAGAAAATCCACCAAACCTAGCACACAATAGGGTGCTTCTATGACTGATAAACCTAGCTCCTAGAGAAGTGCGAACTGCAGTCCTCATAATTTCAGACCAAGCGTTGAGCATATGAGAGAGTTGATCCACAATGGGGATCTATCTCTTATTTATACAAAACCTATTACATCAAATGGATGTGTCTATTGGCACAATAGGGCTGACCTGAGCAACTTGAAATATAATTAATCATTACACAATATTAATTATCTTTTACATGGTGGGGCCATCTTGTACCCTTTACAACACAGATTAGGTTTTCACCAAAGTCTTACTCATTGACAATATAGCAAGGGATCTCACACATCCTCTAGTGCTCAGCCACTAGGGACACGTCCACTTGTGCTCAACCACAGGGACGTCACTCTCAACAGATCAACTCAACTAAGTCCATAGGAGTACCATCTAGAGAGCCATATCAAGCCAACTCAACTAAGTCCATAGGAGTACAAGGCAGGAGACCATCTCAAGTCGACTCAACTCAGTCCAGAGGAGTACAAGGCAGGAGACCATCTCAAGTCATCTCAACTCAGTCCAAAGGAGTAGACAAGAGACCACAAGTCATCACAACTCAGTCCAAATTTTGACGCACACCCATCACATGGGCACACACAACACATGGGCTCTATTACAGATCGTCTCAACTCAGTCCAGAGGAGAACGACCTGGAGAATGTCACACGACGTTGCAATCATCAACAAGTTGTTATACCAGATTGTTGTACTCCTTTGTTTCAATTTCTTTTTGTCATCTCATTTGAACATAGTGCAGCTTTTGAGGATCAAAGGTCGCCTTTGATTAATAGATTCTTGAATAGCAGAGGATCTGTTGTAATTTGCCTATTAATCATTGTTTTTTTTTGTTCAAGTACCTTTCCTTCACTTTTTGCAGAGCCCTGACTGGTGGATGTTCTGCTTTTTCGTTATCTTCTCCATTCTTCTATCCATCATTACATAAACCATTATCTGGTATGCAATTCGATTGCCTTTGATCTGCAGGGTGTTTATGACTCCATGCCCAATGGCATAGCTCACTGATCTGCAGTTTGTTTCCCTCTCCCTTTCTCGATCAGTCTAGTTGATCCACCAAGCATAAACCTTATTTAATTATTCAGATTCAAAGGGGTATTGGGCTTACCTTTCTAGCAGTCTGAGGGTGACTCTTTCTAGCAGTCTAAGGTTGACTCTTGGTGCTAACACGTTCTAGCACATAAAGTCAATTAAATCCAATAGTTAGAGAACCTGGGTCGTCCATTCTAAGTCTAGAATAGATGGAGGCTATGGATTAAATAGTTGTTGCAATTTATTAGCTAAATTACTAACTCTATCACCTTGTGAGTACTAAGATATATAGATTTTCGAGGAACTAGAAGGCCTACCCAACAGCTCTATCTTTTGACCTCTTGTTGGGCTCTATGTTTAAGGTTTCAGAATTGTCCTTCTTGTTGTTTTAGGACAGCAAACAGGTCTGATATTTCTCTCCTCAAAATTGTCTTCAAATTGATGATTGGATGTTCTTTTAAGGTGCCCTTGCAAGTGTTTTCTTAGTCGATGTTAGCACATGCATAAAACTTAAAACATACAACACTCCTCTAGGATATTTTAACAACTAACAAGGCTGAAAATAACTAAGCATGCATGACAAAAACATCATGTTTTTGGTCAACATGAGCTTGGAAAAACCCCCCAAGAGGAAAACTAGTTAGAGATAGATGCATATATTTGGAGATCTCAAAGCATGACTACAACAAGGAAATCAATACAACTGAACCAGGCACAATAGCAACCCAACTGTGGATGCTTTGGAGTTCCTTGTAGATGTGCTTGTTGGCCCTTGAACAAAGGCGCCCTTTGCCTTGGTGCACCCTTCTTCCTTTGTTAAGCCTCTAGCCTCTTTCATTTGTCGTTTGCCTTTGCCTTGTGTTGACCTTGCATTTTCCCACTTGTAGAATGCGCCTCCCTTGAAGATGCCTTGTGATATTTGGTGAAGCCCTTGAACAAGTGTGCCCCCTCTCTCTTTGGTGCGCCCTCCTCTTGCTCAAGCCTCAACACTTGCACCCCCTCTACTTGGGTGCACCCCTCACACACAAAACTCTTCCTTTACCAAGGTGTCTCCTCACAATCTTGATGCGCCCTCTACAAGCCTTGCTCTCACCTCAAACAAGTGTGCCCTTCCTCCTAAAATGCACCCTTGTGTTGATTTTTCAATATGATAGGTTAAGCATGTAGTTCATTTCAATTTGCATTTGTCTTAACCATAAACAAGAATGTTGCAGGAACCAAGATCACAAGAAGAAATGCCATGCACAAGAACAAAAGAAGTATCCTGGGAAACCCTTCTCAAAAAGGGAAGAAAACCCAACCAAATCCTTTGCTATTCTCTTCAAGAGAAAGACCTTCACCACCTAGAAAGACCTAGCACACAAGAGGGTGCTCAAACCCTAGAATACTAGCGCCCAAGAGAGGTGTGCACTTCTCCCAAGTAAATGTACTTGCTGAAATTTCCAAACTCACTTGAAAGATATGATTCCACAATGGGGAATCTTCCCTTACTTATATTAGACTTGTCCTATCAACAGAAGTGTTTATTGGCTCAATAGGGCCGACCTCTCTTAAGACACGATATATTTATTATTATTATTATAATTAATATTATCCAGATTAATTATCTTTTACATTTATTATTAATCACATTAAGGTAGGGTTGACATGTACCCTTTACATAACAATTAGGGTTACAGGCAGGTCTAACTCTTGAACAATATATAGCAAAGGATCTGATACACCCACTAGTGCTCATCCAATAGGGGCACATCCATAAGGATGTCATAGCTCTGATTCACTGCATTACACAGAAGAACTAGATCTTCACACGTTCACCTGTGCTCGTCCACAGGCACGTCCACTCTATAGATCTTCTTTCCCACTGTCTCACACAGGAGAATCATCTGGAGTCTTCTTGTCAACTCTGCTGCTCAAAGGAGGCTAATACATCATCTTCATTTATGTTCACATGACGATGCACCCAGCACTTTGGGATTTCACACATTCACCTTGTGCTTAGCCACAAGCACGTCTAACTCAACAGATCGTCTTTCCCACTGGATAATCATCTGGAGTTCTTCTCAACTCTCTGAATGGAGGAGGTCATCTCTACGTTCCCAGCTCTGACTCAGGCAAAAACCACATACCCTTCTTAGGGGCTTTCTCTCAGGTTTGTAAGCTAAGAGAAAGACTCACATAGCTGCAATGATCCACACCTCACAGGTTTGTAAGCTGGAGAATGTCTCACATATCTGCAATCGTCAACACCTTGCTCATGTAAGTGAGCCCCTCCTCCTAGAATGCACCCTTGCTCATGTAAGTGCACCCAACTCCATGGAAGCACCCTCCACACTAGCTTGCGCCCTCCTAACTCAAGAATCCAAGCTCAAACCCTTGTGCGCCCTCCTCTCCTCAAGAATGCAACCAAGCCTCTCCAAACCCTCACTCTATCTTTCTCTTCACTTCTCTTCTCCTCACCCAAATCTCTCAAGTGAGCAAGTGAACAATGAGCTTCATCCTTACCCTTTTGCCTCCTTTAGCCTCTCTTTGGCCAAACCTAAAAGACCAATGGCCTAGATTCAATCTAGCCATGTTTAATCTCAAAAATATCACTTAGAAAGCCCACTTTCTCAAGTTTCCTTTGTTTTCTTTATGTCTATTAATTCACCCACAAATTGAATTAATTGTCACTTTATGACTTAAGTTACATGTTTCACTTTTGACATAAATCTCCTAAGTCAAAGTGAAATTAGAACATAAAGTAAAGTATTAAGGGTAATAGTCTCCCCCTTTGTGTTTAAAGACTAACAAACAGAAGGGGACCACTTTCCAAGGTACCCAAAACTCAAGACTCCCTCTTACCAAGGAAAGTGTAACTCACCCCTCCAATCTCGTCCCTGTAGTGGACATTGTTGCCTACTGGCAAATACCCTATGAGTATTGTTGTACCCTGATCACCAAAAGTGGCCTCTAACTCTGATCTGCTCGACCTGCATGATCTCTAGGTGGAAGTCCATCTCCACCTATCCGAGATCTCCTTGAATCAAAGTCCTTCTTGATCCAAGCCTTGATCTTGGCATCTCACCAAACATCCTGATCTTGGCATCTCACCAAGGATCTCTACCTCTTGGCATCTCAACAAGAGTCTGTACCTCTTGGCATCTCACCAAGAGTCTCACGATCTTGGCATCTCACCAAAGATCCTCTCCTTGGTCTCTCACCAAGGGTATTCCTCCTGAAGAGGAATCTGAAACTAATGTGCTAGTCTCTATAGCCAAGTGAGACTCAAGCCTCTCTGATGCCCTGCCCACACTCATCAACAGTTGGTTCTCTAAAGGTGTTGAAACTAGCTTGACAATGGATGGGATCGTTTTTGCAGTTGCAGCAAGAAGGTGACAGTTGGCTCTTCAATGGCTTGTGCAATGGCTCTTTGGGAACTCAGCTCTGATACCATGTTGGATTTTAATGATGAGCTCAAGAACATGTAGTTTATTTCAATTTTGCATGACCTTGAACCATAAACAATGCAGCAATACAATATACAATAACTACAGTAACCAAGATCACAAGAAGAATAACCATGCACAAGAACACAAGAAATTATCCTGGGAAAACCCTTCTCAATCAAGGGAAAAACCCAGCAATCCTTTGCTATAGAGTCGAGAGAATATCCCACACACCATAAACCCTAAAGCACACAAGAAGGTGCTTCTATGACCTAGAAAACTTGCGCATAAAAGGAGTGCGCACTACAGCCGTACAAGTAGCTTGAGAGAAAGTTACAATAAAGAGTGTGTGAGTGATCCACAATGGGGATCTACCCTCTTATTTATACAAGACCTAACACAACAATAGGTGTGTATATTGGCACAATAGGGTCGACTTCTATAACTCAATGATATAATTAATCTTTACACAAACATTAATTATCTTTACATGGTGGGGCTGACTTGTACCCTTCACAATACAAAATTAGGGTTACACAATAAATCTTAGTCTAGACAATATAGAAAGGATCTCTCACATCCTCTAGTGCTTAGCCACTAGGGACACGTCCACCTGTACTCAGCGACAGGGACATCACTCTATATAGATCAACTCAACTAAGTCCATAGGAGTACCATCTCGAGAGCCATTTCAAGTCAACTCAACTAAGTTCATAGGAGTCTAACAGGAGACCAGCTCAAGTCGTCTCAACTCAGTCCAGAGGAGCACGACAAGAGACCACACGTCATTTCAACTCAGTCCATAAGTGTATGACACACCCATCACATGGGCTCTCTCACAGATTGTCTCAACTCAATCCTGAGAACGACCTGGAGAATGTCTCATGAAGTTGCAATCAACAACAGCTTATGTATAAGTTGTTAAGGTTTAAGCTATTATTAGGTTTCTTTTCAATTTACTAGATAACCATAGCATAGATAGGATCACTGAAAAATACACAATCACAAGAGACACATCATTTATCCTGGGAAACCCTCATGGGGGAGAAACCCCAGCAAAAACTTCCTTAATATAGATAGCCAATACAATGCCAAGACAATAAACCAAACAATACAGAAAGTCCTCTCCCAAGAATGTGTCTCTCTCTCTCTTCCTTCTTCTCCAACTGCAGCATCAAACTTGCGCTTTGATGAACAAGTGAGTGAGTGAACAAATGGGGCACTAGCCTCTCTTTTTTATACAATCTGGCAGGCGTTGAACTGAGGTGTCTTTTCACTGGCAGGGCCGACTTCTCATTCTAGGTGGTTTAACAACTTTAATATATTATGGGGCCGACTTCTCATTTAGCCTATTACAATTAGGGTTTGACCAATCCGCAAAAGGGGATTTGGTCATTTACAATACCTGACATGATCAATCCACAAAAGGGAATTGATCTAATGAATAACACATCAATAATAAATACAATACTCTTTGCAGTTACAATATTTCAACACTCCCCCTTAACAAGAAGGGTATTCTACAACAACATCAAGTGAGAGAGAGAGAGAGCAGCAACATCAACAGCATCTTGGAACAATGACTGGCATATCTATAAATCATCGAAATTTTTTCTCATCATCATCGTTCTCAGCATGGAGCTGGAGTAGCATCATCGTCCTCATCAGCATGAGGCTGAAGTAACATCATCATCTTCTTTAGCATGAGGCTAAAGCAATATCATCAACATTTTTAGCATTAGGCTAAAGTAACATCATCATCTTCTTTAGCTTGAAGCAAAAGGAATATCATCATCTTCAGCAAGAAGCTAAAGTCGCATCATCAACATCATCTTTAGCAAGACGCTAAAGTGGCATCAACATGGATTAGTATAACACTAATACATCATCATTATCAACAACAACACAACACAAAGGTTGGAGCATCATCAGCATTAGCACTGGGCTGAGAGTCTTCAGCACGAGGTTGGCATCACAGCACGAAGCTGGCAACACATCATCACATCATGAGGCTGGCACATCATCACAGCACGAGGCTGGCACATCATCACAGCAATTAAGTTGGCACATCATCACAGCAATTAAGCTGGCACATCATAGCACTAGGTTGGCACATCATCACAACAATTTAGCTGGCACATCATCACAGCAATTAAGCTGGCACATCATCATTTTAAGGTACTCTGATAGACCCCAAGGAGCTGCTCAGGAATCATAAGATTCCCTAGGATATAAAATCCTAACGGAGCTACCACGTGGTACTCTGACAGACCATCCTTACCGGACCTTCGGGATCTGCCCAGGAATCATAAGATTCCCTAGGATTATAAAAATCGTAAGAAAGCTACCACTACTGATTAGGATACCATAGTATCATCAACACTACTCCCCCTTTCAAGGGAGGTCCTTTCAGACTATACCAAGTTTGTCTCGAAAGTGCTCAAACTTTACACGAGACAGAGGATTGGTTAACACATCTGCAACTTGTTCATCTGTTTCAACATATTGGAGTTTTATAGCTCTTCTCTGCATCATATCATGGGTGAAGTGATACCAGATCTCTATGTGCTTCAACTCATCATGGAACACATGGTTCTCCATCATTTTTAAACAACTTGGTTATCATAGAGAATCACGGTGGCTTCCATCTCTAGATCAAATAGATCGGTCAACAACATCTAAAGCCATATGGATTCACAGTTGGCGGAACATGCAACAATGTATTTCGCTTTTGCCGTGTTTAGAGCAATATTGAATTGCTTCCTACTCTGCCATGAGATCATGGCTGACCTCAGACTGAAACAACATCTTGAAGTGCTATTTTTATCAACAACACTTCCAACTCAATCTGAATCGGTGTAACCACTCAATCTGAAATCATGATCTCTAGTATAATAGAGACCAAAATCCAACGTACCCTTAAGGTATCTCATCATATGTTTTGCAGCAACAATGTGAACACGTCTAGGTTCTACCAGATACTGACTCAAGGTAAAACATATATCTAGCCTGGTATTCGTCAGATACATCACTGAACCAATAATCTGTCTGTACAGAGTAGCATCAACCAATTCTGACAAGGTATCTACTAGGAGCTTCAACTTCGTTTCCATGGGTGTGTACATGGATTTACATTTTAACATGTCAACCCTGCATACTTCCCTTGGTTAAGAAAGATCTTCTCTGTTCTTTGCCAAACTTCAAGACCTAAGAGATAATGCATTTAAGTCTTCCATCAAACTTTGTAGCGAGCTTCTTCTGCAATCTGTGATGAAATTTTCTTCATCTTTGTTAAGAATACATCATCTTCATATAGTAGTAACATCACTGACTCATCTTTCATAACCTTGAGATAAAGGTTAGAATCAACTTTACCCTTGGTAAAGCCCGAGCTCGTCGAGAAACTGTCAATTCTTCCATACCAAGCTCTAGGAGCTTGATTCAACGCGTACAAAGCTTCTGTCAACAGGCAAACATGAGTCTTTCTATCTTCAATCTTCAAATCAAAGTTTCTCATTACGTTGTACCAATCTAGTACACTTGCTCAGTTGCAACTCAATATGCACAATCATGTGCTAGCTCTATGTGCTCTCTGCAAAGCACTATCTATCTAACTGATTGAGAGTATGTCCTCTCCTCTTTCTGCAACTGTTCCTTCTGGAACTGGGACTCTACACCTGCAGTTGCTCTGAAGCTAAAAATGGTTGCTCCATTCTCACTGTGACTGCTTGAAATCTGGGAGTAACTTCTTTACTCCATCATGGCAACAACTTCAGCTAGAACTGAGAGTGGCTAAATCGATGATACTAAAGGTAGCTCTTCTTCCTTCATGAAGGTAACTCTATCTTTTATTGTAGTCATGTCCCCGTGACCCAACTAATGTAATGCACCAACTGCCATTCAATTTTAAATATGGGGATTGTGCCCCTTGCATCTCATACTACATATGAATCATGGTTGTTGTCTTCATAAATGTTGGAACTATTTCTTAAATTATTGGAGTAAGTGTCTCGTCATAGTCTTCTCCCTCTTGCTGGGAGAATCCTCTATCACACATCAGGCTTTGTACATCTGCAACATGCTTGATCTGTATAGATCAATACTGACTTCTTTTCTAATCTCACGGAAGAATCCATATCCTAGTCTCTCTTAGCGGCTTCCTTCTTTGTTTACTGAAACAAGAGAATCTTCCCAGGAGATTTCATATCTCCTAGAAGTTTTTGAAGCTACGATCTAGTCTTCTCACGACATCTGTCTCCCAGTCCTAGAAGTTGTCTCTTCATCTGATCCTTTCTGAGATCGGGGTTACTCTCGATTTCTTCTGAGTCTACAAGGACTTCATCATCTCTTACAGAGTATACTTAGTGTTGAATACCAAGATTAAATATGAAAGACAGAGTCAGGCTTCAAACGAGTTATGCTTCTCGTCAAGGTGGCTTCATTTTCTTTTGAACAATTCTGCTGTGAGTTCTTGTTCTAATGTTCGATCATCTTTGGAGCCTTATGCTCCTTACAATCAATCTCCATATGAGGTACTCTGGATCTCAAAAGATATCTTCTTCTTCATCTTCTTTGGTACAGGAGTGTATATGGTCATGTACATACTCTGTTTCATATCTCATATAATATGTTGCCTTCTGCAACCTTCACTATAGCTTCCTCAAGGTTAGCACTTGTGACCTGAAACAAGGTCAATCAAAACAAGAAGCAAGAATAATACTCTTTTGATAATAATAGCATGAATAATCATCACAGTAGATCTTTTCGAGCTATCACTTGTGACCTGTCTGAGGCGGAGATCAAAAGTAAGAAATATAATACGAAATGAGGTCAACACTCTTATAGTGTTGTGATCAAACATTCCTCCATGGCAACCTGGAACTAACACAAGAGGTTTCTCCTAGGGAAGATGTTAGTTGTATCAGGCAAATGATTACATTAAGCATTTATCTCAATATGCTCACATGCTACCAAGTATAATACTTTTCAAAGACTGTTATCTTAACTATAGTGTTTACTTGTAAAGGGGTAGTTATCAACTTGTCATGTGCAACTTTGAATCTTATCAACTTAATTAATCAAACCTGGAGCCTGGAGCCTTGTCCTCAAGAATGAGTGTGTTGCTTTTCTTCCAAGTCTCCTTCACTCAATATGAAGAGCGCTTTCTTCAACCTGTCTTCTTGTACTAAGACAATATGCTATCTTGACAGAAGATTGGGTTAGAGGGTAAACTCTATGATCTCAACTTTAATCCATCTAATACTTTGACTTTAATTTTGACCAAAGGTTAGTATGATGGTCATAGCTTCAACATGAAACACTGATCAAAATAATGTCATAACAAATAGATGCATATTAGAATAATCAAACCTAAGTTGCATTATTCTTCTGAATGTGTTGGATCTTGAGATCCTTCTGGATCTATGGCAAGAGATCCCTTCTCCTGCAAATACCCTTTAAAGCTTAACCATTTAAACATGTGTGAGTACATAACTCTGACAACATTTGCAGGTAGTGGCACCATCTGGTAGCAGCGGTAATGATCACCAACTCTAAAAAACTTCAAGGGTGATTGCAACCGGTACTACGACTGATACTTCAACTAATACTGCAACTGCAATAAATATTGCAACTGATTCTGAGACTGCAACTGCAAGTTAGAGTTTTATGAGGAAACCTTAATTTTTCAAACTTCAAATTTTAAAATTTTGATCCAAGGAATAAAAGCGTTGAGCTGAGGCGAGTACGTTGGTGCAGTCAGATTTCTGAAAATCCAAATTTTACCCCCTCAAACTTGACCAACGGATTTCTAGACTGGTGCTTCTGGTTTTATGGTACTTATGGTTTTTTGGTACTTCTGGTACTTCTGGTTTTCTGGTACTTTGTGAAAACTAGGGTTTCACTTTCCGAGAGATCTACCCACTGAAAAGGTGCGTTGAAGGCGCCAAAGAGTTCCTTGGGCTAGGGCGCACTTTTCTAGATGACTTTGAGGTTGGAAACCTTCTTCAATAAAGAGCCCTAATTTTCATGTAAAGCAACAGTGACGTTTTTCTTCTTCTTGTGAAAGATGCTCTCTTCAGCTTAGCTTTGATACCATGTTAAGGTTTAAGCTATTATTAGGTTTCTTTTCAATTTACTAGATAACCATAG
>JZKD02S1083446.1:802148-812371 GCA_000966675.3 Picea glauca | reverse complement strand
TCAGTACGAGGTTGATACATCGTCAACAACAGCACAAGGTTGATACAACATCATTAACAACACGAGGTTGATACATCATCAACAACAGCACGAGGTTGATACAACATCATCAATAGCACAAGGCTAGAATAGCAACATCATCAACAGCACGAGGCTAGAATAGCAACATCATCAGCATATGGCAACAGAATGAGGCAGGTGCAACAACAACATTTTGTGGTACTCTGACAGACCATCCTTACCGAACCTTCGGGATCTGCCCAAGAATCATAAGATTCCCTAGGATATAAAATCCTAACAGAGCTACCACGGGGTACTCTGACAGACCGTCCTTACCAGACCTTCGAGATCTGTCCAGGAATCATAAGATTCCCTAGGATATAAAATCCTAACGAAGCTACCACTACTTACCACAACTGGCATATACATGCACAGGTACTCTGATAGATTGTCCTTACTATTGAAGTTTTGATGGTTAAGCTGATGCACATAGTTTATTTCAATTTAGCATTTATTGAACCATAACCATTTGCAGCAACAACACACGTTGTAGTAAACCAAGATCAAAAGAAGAATAACCATGCACAAGAACACAAGAAGTATCATGGGAAAACCCTTCTCAACCAAGGGAAAAACCCAACAATCCTTTGCTTATATTGCCAAGAGAAGATCCACCATCCACCACCAAAACCTAGCACACAAGACGATGCTTCTAAGACTGAGAAAACTAGCTCCTAGAAAAGTGTGAATTGCAGTCCTCATAATTTCAAACCAAGCGTTGAGTTAGTATGAGAGACATGATCCACAATGGGGATCTATCTTTTATTTATACAAAACTTAACTTAATAAATAGACATGAACTTGGCACAATAGGGCCAACTTGTACAACTTAATAATATAATTAATAATTACACAATATTAATTATCTTTGCATGGTGCGGTCAACTTGTACCCTTTATAACATAAATTAGGGTTTAACCAAAGTCTTGACAATATAGCAAGGGATCTCACACATCCACTAGTGCTTAGCCATTAGGGACACGTCCACCTGTGCTCAGCCACAACGACGTCACTCTCAACAGATTAACTCAACTGAGTCCACACAAGTACCATCTAGAGATCCATCTCAAGTCAATTGAACTAAGTCCATAGGAGTACAAGGCATGAGACCATCTCAAGCCGACTCAACTCAATCTAGAGGAGTACAAGGCAAGAGACCATCTCAAGTCATCTCAACACAGTCCAGAGGAGTAGACAAGAGACCACACATCATCACAACTCAATCCAGAGTTTGATGCACACCCATCACATGGGCACACCCAACACATGGGCTCTCTCTCACAAATCGTCTCAACTCAATCCAGAGGAGAACAACCCGGAGAATGTCACACGACATTGCAATCAACAACACACCCTTTCAAATAGGGAGGCATTATTCACCAAGCCAAGTCTCTCACGAAAGTAATCGAACTTCGTCCTGCCAAGCGATTGGTGAAGACATCTGCAACCTGCTCGTGTGTAGAAAGGTACTGCACATGTACTTCTTTCCTCTGCACCATATCTCAATGTGTTTCGATTTATCGTTAAACACAGGATCCTCGGAGAGCTTCACACAACTCTGGTTATCGCAATGGATAACGGTGGAATTCATCTCATATCCAAATAAGTTTGCACGGAGCTTGCGAAGACACACTGCTCCGCGCACTGCCACACATAACGCTATGTACTTTATTTTTGTGGCACTCAAAGCCACAGAGCTCTTATTTCCTGCTGCACCAGGAAACCATGGCAGATCCCAAAGTAAAACAACAATCAGATGTGCTCTTTCGGTCCACTGCGCTCCCTGTGCAATCTGCATCGACATATCCCTACAATCTCATGTCTACATCGGAGGCATATCCCAGGTCATAACCAACTGTGCCTCGTATATATACATGCTTCGCTGCTATCTATTGTATTTGTCTCGGCTGACTCATAAACTGACTGAGTACACTCACTGAATAACATATATCAAGTCTGGTTTTAACCAAATACATCAATGATCCAATCGGCTGTCTGTAAAGATGTGCATCAATCTCGCCTGACTCGGAAGAAGCCTCGTTCATCTTCTTTAAATTCATCACCATCAATGTAGGCATGGATTTGCAGCCTGTCATACTGTATCTCTTTAACTGTGTATTTTCCCTGACACAGGAGAATCTCATCAGTACTCTTGCCACACTTCTAGTCCAAGAAGTAGTGCATCATACCAAAGTCCTTCATCTCGAATTCATCTAGCTGCTCAATGTAGACCTCTTCCTCAATCTCACCATGGATGTTGCAAGATCAATAATCGTACAGATGGAAGTGTATTTGGGCAACAGGAGCAAATGTCTCCTCATAATCTATTCCCTCCACCTGAGAGAATCTTCTAGCCACAAATCTTGCTTTGTACTTCTCGACACTTCCATCAGCTGCATGTTTGATCTTATATATCCACTTGGAAGTCACTATAGACTTCCCTTCCGATCTCGGAACAATATCCCACACATCATCCTTCATAATGGACTAATACTCTTCGGTCATGGCATCTTGCCAAAACTGTTGTCTTGTTGCTTCTCCATGACAAGAAGGTTCGGTATCAATGATGTGACTCATAGCTGAAACATAGCTCGAAAATCTATGTGGTCTCTTTCTCTCTCGGAATGTACCACGAGGAGTTGCATGTCCCTCTGCCTCCTGTAGAGTCTGTCGAGCCCAAGCAGGCCTCTTCTAGCCTACTGCAATGCCTCTAGGAACATCAACTGGAGCTACGGGATCAACTGGATCTATAACTATCTCCCTCTGAACTGTTGAAGGGGGAGAAGGTAATGTCTCTTCCTTCTTCTCAAATAGTTTGACTCCCTCTGAGTCAAGTGACTGCCTTTGAAGTCAGAAGGATAAACATCTGTCCTAGAGGAAATTGTGACATCATCATTTTTCTGTGTTGCTATCCTGGAGACATCCCATGTCTTCTCAGGTCCTCCACTGCCTCTACAGTTCTTTGTTGGCCTCCCGTACTAGGATAATAACCAAGATGACCTCCAGTAGGAACAACAATCAAAATGGCCTCCTATACTAGGATAATAACCAAAAAAGAAAAATTGGACTTCCGTACCAGGGATAATGGTCCAAGTCATGAGGGCTCCCATACCAGGGATAATACCCTTCATTATCAAAATGCAAGCAACTACAGGGTAATGATGAAGTCAAATAAGAAATGTAGTACAAAACTTACCTTAGTCTACAATCATGCTCAATCTTGCTTTTGGTCGTCCTGAGAAAGCTAAGATATGAAGAAGAATGCCTCATCTTTTATTTCTTCATCTCTCTGATGCGGTTTTGAATTGACCTCTGCAGTGGATGAATATTGTCTTCCTTTCTTCCTAGTAGGACAATTTCTCGCAATGTGTCCATACTTGTCACATCTGAAACATTGAATCCTTGAAATGTCTTTTCTATATTCATGACCTGAAGTTGTTGAAGTTTTCTCGTCTTTGAATGCTTTGCCAAAACTTCTTCTATTTCCTCTTCCTCTCTTTGCATGAGAGGGGAAGGCTTGATTGTCATCATGATCAGAGTCTTGCATTCCTCTGGCTATAAGTCTAGTTTCCTCCTGAGTGCAGTCTGTCCATAGACAATGAAACTCAGGTAGATCTGCTCTACCACTGATACTTTGAAGAAATGGTTTCCAATATCTTGGAAGAGCATTGAGAGTAGTCATGACAAGTTCTCTGTCTGATATAGTTTCTCAAATGGCACCTAGTTGATCTCTGATCTCTGAAATCTTCATGAAAAAAGTAGCAACGATGTCATCTTTTGTCATCTTGATATGTTGAAGTTGATTCTTTATGTAAGAGCTCTGATTGTGTTGTTGCTCTCAAACATATTCTTCAATGCATCATACATCTCATAAGTTGTCTTTAAGGTAGCAATACGAGGTAGTAGATAATCTCTTACTGAATAGATGATTATCTTCCTTGCTTTGACGTCATCTGCCTTCCAATCATCCTTCTCTTCATCGGTAGTTGTTTCTAGTAGAGTCTTTTCTATCAAACTCAATAGGTCATCCTCTTCCAGGGTAATTTGTAGCCTTGATCTCCAGGAACTGAAGTTGCTTGATTCATCAAGCCTATCTTCCACCAGAGATTTTTTCCTCGTGGTTTGAAGATTCTTCCACAAACCTTAATGGCTAGGCTAGGAAACCTAACGGCTAGGCTAGGCTAGAAACCGTAGGTTTCGTTGGACTTATGGTTGCCAACAATAAGTCTTGAAAGTCAGAAGAACACTAGTGAGCTACAAAAATCCTTTAATGAGCTGCAAAAAATCTAGAGGCCGAAATTCTACAGAAACCCTACAAACCCTAGGGGCCAAAAATAAAAAAAAATTGAAATTTCAAACTGAGAGTTGAAGAAGGTGCATTGAAGGAGGTCGTATACTCCCATGCAAAAATTATCCATGAAGGAGGTCAAAATTTCAATCTGAGAGTTGCAGAAGGTGCGTTGAAGGAGGTCGTACACTCCCATGCAAAAATTATCCCCAACGCTCAAGTGTAAAGTGTTGAAACTGGCAAAAGAAGGAGAGACATTTTTGCAGTTGCAACAAGAAGGTGACGGTTGGCTCTTTAATAGCTTGTCCAATGGTCTCTTCAGGAGCTCTGCTTTGATACCATGTTGAAGTTTTGATGGTTAAGCTGATGCACATAGTTTATTTCAATTTAGCATTAACTGAACCATAAGCATTAACTGAACCATAACCATTTGCAGCAACAATACAAGTTGTAGTAAACCAAGATCACAAGAGAAGATCCACCATCCACTACCAAAACCTAGCACACAAAAGGGTGCTTCTAAGACTAAGAAAACTAGCTCCTAGAAAATTGTGAACTGCAGTCCTCATAATTTCAAACCAAGCGTTGAGTTAGTATGAGAGATATGATCCACAATGGGGATCTATCTCTTATTTATACAAAACTTAACTCAACGAATAGACATGACACTCGACACAATAGGGATGACCTGTACAACTTAATAATATAATTAATAATTACACAATATTAATTATTTTTGCATGGTGGGGCCGACATGTACCCTTTACAACATAAATTAGGGTTTTACCAAAGTCTTTACTCTTTGACAATATAGCAAGGGATCTCACACATCCACTAGTGCTCAACCACTAGGGACCACCTATGCTCAGCCACAGGAACGTCACTCTCAATATATTAACTCAACTGAGTCCACACGAGTACCATCTGGAGATCCATCTCAAGCCGACTCAACTAAGTCCATAGGAGTACAAGGAAGGAGACCATCTCAAGCCAACTCAACTCAGTCCAGAGGAGTAAAAGGCAAGAGACCATCTCAAGTCATCTCAACTTAGTCCAAAGGAGTAGACAAGAGACCATCTCAAGACATCTCAACTCAGTCCAAAGGAGTAGACAAGAGACCACACGTCATCACAACTCAGTCCAGAGTTTGACGCACACCCATCACATGGGCTCTCTCTCACAGATCGTCTCAACTCAGTGCAAAAGAGAACGACCTGAAGAATATCACACAACGCTGCAATCATCAACACTTATCGGACCTTCAGGATCTGCCCAGGGATGATCAATACCCTAGGATATAAAATCCTAATAGAGCTACCTGTAGTTGGTTAGGATACTATAGTATCATCAACATCACTCCTCCTTTCAAGGGAGGTCCTTTCGAACAACACCAAGCTTGTCTCGGAAGAGCTCAAACTTCACACGAGATAGATCAACACATTTGCAACCTACTCATCTGTGCCAACATATTGGAGCTTTATAGCTCCCCTCTGCACCATATCATGAATATAGTGACACCGGGTCTCTATGTGCTTAGACTTATCATGGAACACAGGATTCTCCATCATTTTTATGCAACTCTGGTTATCACATAGGATCACGGTGGCTTCCATCTCCAAATCGAATAGACATATCAACAACTTCCGAAGCCATATGGCTTCACAACTGGTGGAACATGTTGCAATGTATTCCGCTCCTGTCATGCTGAGAGCAATACTGGATTGCTTCCTGCTCTGCCATGAAGTCATGGCTGACCCCAGACTGAAACAACATCCTGAAGTTCTCTTTCTATCAGAAACACTTCCAGTCCAATCTGAATCAGTATATCCATATAGTCTGAAGTCATGATCTACAGTATAACAGAGACCATATTCCAACGTACCCTTAAGGTATCTTATCACATGTTTTGCAGCTACAAAGTGAACACGTCCGGGCTGTACCAGATACTGACTCAAGGTGTTCACAGCAAAACATATGTCTGGCCTGGTATTCGTCAAATACATCAATGAACCAATACTTTGTCTGTACAAAGTAGCATCAACCAATTCTGACGAAGTATCTACCAGGAGCTTCAACTTTGATTCCATGGGTGTGTTCATGGCTTTACATTCCAACATGTCAAACCTCTTCAATATTTCAACTGCATACTTACCTTGGTTAAGGAAGATCTTCTCTAGGCTCTGCCAAACTTCAAGACTAAGAAATAATGCATCAGGCCTAGATCTTTCATCTCAAACACTGCAGCAAGCTTCTTCTTACATTCTGTGATGAGTTTTTCTTCTCCGGTTAAGAATAAGTCATCTACATACAACAACAATATAACCGGCTCATCATTCATAACCTTGAAGTAAAGGTTAGAATCAGCTTTACTCTTGGTAAAGCCCAAGCTCGTCAGGAAACTATCAATTATCCCATACCAAACTCTAGGAGCTTGCTTTCACCCATACAGAGCTTTCTTCAATCTGCAAACACGAGTCTTTCTATCTTCAACTTCAAACCCTTGTGGTTGTTCTATATACACTTCTTCTTCAATAACACCAGTCAAGAAGGTTGTTTTCACATCCATCCAGTGTAACTTCCACTTCATCTTGGTTGCAAGAGCTATGATTGTTCTGATAGAAGTGTATCTGGCTACAAGAGCAAACATCTCTTCATAATCAATGCCTTCCTTTTCAGAAAAACCATGAGCTACAAATCTTGTTTTATGTTTTTCAATACTTCCATCTGCAAGATGTTTTATCTTGTATAACCATTTGGAAGATACAACCTATTTGTTCTTTGGTGTGGGAACTATTTCCCATACATCATTCTTTATAATGGACTGGTATTCTTCCATCATGGCATCCACCCATTCTTTCTTCTGAATGGATTCTTGAAAGCAAGTAGGCTCATTCTCTATGAGATCACACATCAAGGCCATATAATTGGAGAATGGCTTAGGTTTCTTGCTTTGTCTCATGGTTCCTTCTGGGGCACCATATTTCTCTCCACCTTGAATAAGTTCCCTTGCCCAAGTTGGCTTTCTCTTGTGAGAGATCGTCATCTGGGCAGGTTCCTGAGATTCTATCATATCATGATTTTCTAGAATCTCATCATCAGGGGTAATTGTAACTTCCTTCACAGGTTCTGTAACTCTTGGAGCTACAGGTTCTTCTTCATATACTTCCTCAAGCTGGCATTTCCTTGATCTTTTGAGTGTTGCTTCTTCATCAAAGGTTACATCTCGGTTGATCTCAATATGATGGTAACCTGGTATGTAAATTCTGAAGGTCTTAGAGACCTCACAGTATCCAACAAATATTCCCTTCTTTCCTAAGGGTGGCTTACTTTTGGCTTCTTTCCAGAGAACATTTCTTCGGGAGTTTTGAATCCAAGTGCACTATGGGATAATTTGTTTTGGACATAGACTGTTGTTCTTGTTGCTTCGGCCATAAGTGCATTGGAAGATCTTGATCGTGGATCATAGTCTTCACTGCTTCCATTATTGTTCTATTATTTCTTTCTGCTACACCATTCTATGAGGATTATAAAGAGTGGTAAGCTCCCTCTTAATCCCGACATCTCTGCAAAAGCTTCCAAATTCTTTTGAGGAATATTTTCCTCCATTATCTAACCTGAGTATCTTGATTTTTCTTTCGGAAAGATTTTCTACCAAGGCTTTGAATTCCTTGAACTTTCCGAGTACTTCATCTTTTGATTTCAAGAAACAAACCCAAGTCTTGCGAGAATAATCATCAATAAATGACACATAGTATACATACCCACTTAGAGAGGTCGATGGCATTGGACCACATACATCTGAGTGGAACCTTGAACCCTTTCTTATCTAAAGCTGAGATAGAAAGTAAGTTCTTTGTCAAACCTGGTAACATACCATCCTTAATCTTCATCGGAGTTCATGAATCTAGTTTGTAAGTGGATTCTCCCATTCCTTTGATAGGGTACTGATAATCATCTCCAAGTGAGACTTTTTGGGGAAAGTCCTTTTCTGTAAGGCTAGAGAGAATGTCTCTCTGACCTGTCATGTGCTTAGAAGCACCACTATCTATGAGCCAAGTATCCTCTCCAGGTGTCTCAGATCCTAAGAGGGAAGAGAATAAAACATAGTTTTCAATCTTTTCTTTAGTCATCTTTGTGGGTGGCTCATCATCTTCAACTGCATGGGCATGATGTCTTTTGTTATTTCTTTTCTTGTATTCTTCCCTTCTGGCAGGACAATTCTTAGCAATGTGTCCCATCTTATCACAATGATAACATTGATAACAGGAGAAATATTTTTCTCTTCTTTGTCATTTCTGATATTTCTGGAATCTCCTTGAAGGGTGAGATTCTTTATGGAAGTGTGTGAATCTCTTTGGGGAGTGACATTCATTATGAAGATGGGTCTCCTTTTGGAAATGAGACCTTTTCTTTCCTCCTTTAGCATGAGCAGCTAAGGCTTGATCTTCATCCCTTAATAGTACGGCTTCTTAGTTCTCCACTCTTGCTCCTTCTTGAACACATTCTTCTCATAAGCTATCAAAATGGAGTTTTTCTTTTCTTGCACAAATAGTTTGGATGAAGGCATCCCAAGGTCTTGTGAGACCATTAAGAGCTGTCATTATAAGTTCATCTTCATCTAGGTTGTCTCCAATTGCTTCTAATTGTTCCTTGAATTGAGAAACCCTAGAGAAATAGTCATGAATTGTTTCTCCTTTCTGCATCTTCGTATTCTTGAGTTGGGTTCTCAAGTTTATCTTCCAGTTGATGTTATTTCCTTCATACATTCTAGTTAGGGCATCAAACATCTCTTTTGGAGTATTCTTAGAAGACACTTGAGGGATCAAGTGGTCTTTAATGGAATCTGCAATAATCCTTTTGGCCCTAACCATATCCTTCTTGTACTTTGCTTTGGCTGCTTCTTCTTCGGGTTCTGGTACATTTTCTTTTATGAATTTTGCAAGGGCATTCTCTTCAATAATGAGTCCAATTATGTACTTCTAGGCACGGAAGTTTTCCACACCTTCTAACTTGTCAACAAGCTTGGTCCTTGCAGACATCTTAACCTAGAGCTGAGAAAATGACCAAAAAATGAAAGTGCTCAAAAAGTGATTATGAACTTACTAGGAGATGCGCTGGGTTTTCAAGTTCATCTTCCAGTTGATGTTATTTCCTTCATACATTCTGGTTAGGGCATCAAACATCTCTTTTGGAGTATTCTTAGAAGACACTTGAGGGATCAAGTGGTCTTTTATGGAATCTGCAATAATCCTTTTGGCCCTAACCATATCCTTCTTGTACTTTGCTTTGGCTACTTCTTCTTCGGGTTCTGGTACATTTTCTTTTATGAATTTTGCAAGGTCATTCTCTTCAAAAATGAGTCCAATTATGTACTTCCAGGCATGAAAGTTTTCCACACCTTCTAACTTGTCAACAAGCTTGGTGCTTGCAGACATCTTAACCTGGAGCTGAGAAAATGACCAAAAAATTAAAGTGCTCATAAAGTGATTATGAACTTACCAGGAGATGCGTTGGGCTGAGGCGAGTAGGCTGGAGCTGTAGAGGATTTGATTCTTTTATGAAGTAGAGAAGAGTATGGGGGGATGCTACTAGGGCAGACCCTTTGGTTGAATTATTTATAAACAAGTTGGAGGAGGCTAGCTTCGTGGATGTAGAACCCATAAAGCTAGTTCCTACCTACAGGAACATGAGGGTGGAGGAAGAAAGGATAACTAAGAGAATAGACCAATTTTTAGTTTCTACCTCCCTGATGAGTGATCACAATAGGATAAGAACCTGGGTCGAGGTTGGGGGTGAATCAAATCATTTGCTAATTTTTCTCCAAATAACAAGGGAGGAATGTAAACCCCCAAGCCCATTCAAGTTTAACTCTGGT
>JZKD02S1083446.1:762325-778102 GCA_000966675.3 Picea glauca | reverse complement strand
ACTTTGAACAACGATAGAACGATATTATGGTTCAACTTAAATTATAGTTTGCTCGTGATTTCTTTCATTGCTAAGAATTTCGGGTATTCTGGTAGATCAAGCACCTTAATAAAATTTAAAACGCATCATAAAAATAGTTTAAATCTGTGTTTTGAATTATTTTTTATCGAACATTTGTATATGACTATAGTAAACTATTTTTATAAAAACTATTAAATTTTTTTCATACAAATTTATTTGAAAAATATGTCAAATTGGAAATTATATTAAAGTTGTAAATATAAAAGTGAGGTTGTTTAATTTTGTCACATGTTTCTACTCTTTAGAATTTGATTTGATGATGCAAAAATTAAGAGTTTCTATCAATTTGGAATTCTGAACAATTGTTTTACGATCTAGATCGATTCAAAATTGTGTAAAATTGTAAAGGAAATTGTTTCACCATGTAAACTCTTAGATCATGATAAAACTCTAGTAATGCTTAAAATTTCTATTTGATTCTTATAAGATTTGTGGCTGAAAATAAGGTCCATTTGCCACAAGATTAGCTTACTCCTACAAATACTTTAGGCAAGCCTTAAACACCAAATGGACTTGTCATAAATGCTTCCCATGGAGCCTTGATGTTGCATCAAGGTTGCAAGGAAAGCATTTATGGCAAGTTTGCCTATAGCTTAAAGCTTGCCCAAAATCTTGTATATATGTCATTAACTATACTAGGAGATGGATTACAACAAAAAAATTTAGCAAGATTGACTAAGATGTTCACTAACTAGAACAAAAACTACCTTCAAGTCATTAAGTTTGTGCATGGTCTAAGTATGGAGAGAGGATGAAGACATCGCTTGTGCATATCATAAAAGAAAGTTATTACCACCATAACTTGTGCCCGACATGGAGGAGAAGAAACTAGAATTAAATATCATAAGGAGTGTATTAAAAAATGAAAAACTTGGCATCGTTCAAGTGTAATATCCTTACTCATATGCACCTAAGCAATTACTTAAATGGGAAGATACGTTTGAAGATGTCACTTTAACACTTAAACATGTAGTTGTGAATGAGAATCAAATATTAGTTTTTGTACCTTGCCTCATCCCTTTACTAAGGCAACAATAATAGTTGTTGAAATGTGAGAAAACATTCCTTCATTCATTTGAGGATTATTGACCAATTTCATGTTGCAACGTGATATACAAATTAATTTCAAAAGTGATCATGAAGCACCTGAAACCTTTGTTGAGCGAATTCATAGGAGAAGAACAATTTGGTTTCCTACAAAATAGGAAGATACATGATGCAATGGCAGGAGACTTTCCACTCAATAAAAGAAAAGAATTTAAAAGCAACAATTCTGAAATCGAACATTTCCAAAACCTACGACAAGGTCAACTAGACTTCCTCAGACCGATATTGATCCAAATGGGTCTAAAATTAAGATCGTTGAACTAACTTACGAGATGTCTACAGATCGCTTCATTTGTCATCTTGATTAATGGAGCGCCATATTATTTCTTTAAAGCCTCACGAGGTCTCAAACAAGGTTGTTTGTTGTCCCCCTTTTTGTTTTTGATCATTACATAAGCCCTGAGTAGGTTACTAGAGGAAGCAAGGCAACAAGGGGCCCTTAGAGGAGTGAATGTGTTAGATAGGGAGGAGGTAATGCATCTTCAATTTGTGGATGATATTTTCTACAGTGTAAAGGGTACTTTTCGTGATGTGAGGGATTTGAAGGACAGTCTAGACCTCTTATACAAAGTTACAGGCATGTCCATAAACTCGGATAAATCTTGCATCATCCTAAACAACTGCTCAGAACCATAATCCAATTTGTTTATGTCTCTCCTTCCTGCTCTAGTAAAACCTCTGGACGAAGGTTTTAAATATCTAGGATTTTACCTTAAACCCACCAGTTATATAAAAAGGGATTGGGACTGGCTCATTCGAAAACCTACGACAAGGTCAACTGGAATTTCCTCAGACCGATATTGATCCAAATGGGTTTAAAATTAAGATCGGTGAACTAGCTTGTGGGATGCCTGCAGAGCGCTTCATTTGTCATCTTGATTAATGGAGCACCATATTATTTCTTTAAAGCCTCAAGAGGCCTCAGACAAGGTTGTATGTTGTCCCCCTTTTTGTTTCTGATCATTATAGAAGCCCTGACCAAGTTACTGAAGGAAGCAAGGCAACAAGGGGCCCTCAAAGGAGTGAATGTGTCAGATAGGGAGGAGGTAACACATCTTCAATTTGTGGATGATATTTTCTATAGTGTAAAGGGTACTTTTCGCGATGCAAGAGCTTTGAAGGATAGTCTATACCTCTTATGCAAAGATACATGCATTTCCATAAAATTGGACAAATCTTGCATCATCCTAAACAACTGCTCGGAACCAGAATCTAATTTGATTGTCTCTCTTCCTGCTCCAGTAAAACCTCTGGACGAAGGTTTTAAATATCTAGGATTTTACCTTAAACCCACCAGTTATATAAAAAAGGACTGTTACTGGCTCATTCAAAAAATAGAACCCAAGATAGCGATATGGGTAAACCGGCTTTTATCTAGAGGGGGCATACTAGTATTGTTGAAAACAGTACTCCAAGGAATTCCAGTCTACTGGAATTCAATAGTGGTTATACCTAAGGCGATTTTAACCAAAATACATAAACTGAGCTTCCAATTCTTTTGGTTGCGTAAAAAAAAAAAAAGGACCACACCTCGCCAAACGACATGTGATCGCCTGCCCAAAAGAGTATGGAGGATGGGGGATAAAAGAAATACAAATTCTCGCCAAAGCGCCTGTAGGAAGAAATATTTGGAGATTAACTATGGGAGAATTATTGTGGATTTGTGTAGTGTCCTCCAAATACTTCCCAAATATATCCATAAGTGACTGGTTCCATTCTCCCCGCAAATCTGCAAAAGGATCCATAGTATGGAAAGCACTGGTAAATGCATTCTCATTGGTGGGTAATTGGACAGTTTGGAAGGTTGGAAATGGCAGAAGTATTCAAATCGGGAAGGACCCTTGGTTGGGAGTTGGTAATAGTTATGTCTTATTTGCTCCCCTAATCGAATATTTAAGGTAACATTCAATTATAAGTTTAAACGATGCAAAGGTTGGATTTGTTAGAATATTGGATGTGCTCGTTTAACCATAGACAATATAGCAATATTGTCACCCAACCATAGGCCGAAGCCACCCCCGAGCACCTTAACCTTGACAGAGAATCATTCCGGAAACAAACCCTAGGCTAGATAGCCAAACAAGATAGCGCACCTCTCTCCAGGGATAGCACACCAAGCAAGAATAACTAGAAGAGACCAAGCAGAAAGTCCAAACCATCACCAAGAGAGAATCCTAGCCAAAACCGAAACCTGCTAGTTGCAGCAGCTGCAACTGCAGTCCTTCTCCAAACTTGTGCACAAACTGGCCAACTACAGTGCGCACAAGTGTACTTCTGCGGTTTTGAGAATGTTGGCCAAAATGAAGACTGGCCTCATATATTTGTACTGTTTTTGGTAGACTGTTTGGGCCGACTTCTCATTATGGGTGCTAATTTACTTAGTATATAACATTTCCTTTAGTTGACTTCTTCTCTTGGAGTCTAATAACCTAATACGAATCATTCTCTTGAGCCGACTTGTCTTCTAGGGTTCTTAACCAATTATTTAGGGCTTCTTCTTGCTTTCTGAAATATTCTATTATTGTCAGGTTTACATGTGGAGGTAAATACCTCCCATAGCTACCATAATATCAACACTCCCTCCTAGCTAGGGAGGTATTTAAGGCAATGGTCTTGAGCATAAACATACCATTGAATCGGTAGCATCATCATAGCCACACAGTCTATCTCATCATCAATTCACGAGCACCATCATCACTATCAGTATCATATGATAGCATCAACTGCATCATCTCTCAAAGCCATACTGCATCTGAGTAATCAGGCATGATCCTGAATAAGTCACTCACTCCACAAAGTGATACAAGAACCATTCTTCTAATCCGAACATATGTCCTAGAAGAATAATTGGAAGCCACACCATGGGCTACAAGGACTATTCTTCTAATCCGAACATGCGTCCTAGAAGAATAACTGTCTTGGACCATTTTTCGCCTGGAGAATGTCAGTCCACCAACACACTAACTATCTATCTAGTTGATAATCTTCATGCCAATCAGAATAATGTCATTTAATGGGACACAACTGTGTCTATCCATAGTAGTATAATCCAGTGGTACACTATCATACCAAGTAGCACACAGCTACTTAATCAGTGACACATAGTCATAACCAGGGGAACACATCCACCACAGTAGCATACAACTATTGTCCAGAGACATACAGTCTCCATAGCAATTATATCATCTGATATCAACCTGTATAGAACAACAATGTCATGATATAAACTGAATCATTTGGGCCATTATTCCACTCACATCTGTGAGATCTAGAAGAGCATCTTCCCTCAGAGAGTGAAACATCAACAATGAGCTATCTGGACTATTCTTCTCAAGCAAGGAAGAATAAATGTCTTGATTTCTGAACCTATACCATTCACCTATCCGGGCCATTCCTCTGGCACTAAACAAAGTGCAACCTGGAGAGAATGAGTCTACACTAGGGAATGTATGTCCCTGATTGTTGAACCTGGACCATTCACCTATCTGGGCCATTCCTCCGACACTAAATAAAGTGCAACCTGGAGAGAATGAGTCTACCCTAGGGAATGCATGTCCCTGATTGTTGAACCTAGACCATTCACCTATCTGGGCCATTCCTCCGACACTAAACAAAGTGCAACCTGGAGAGAATGAATCTGCCCTAGGGAATAACTGTTTGGACCATTTCCTAAGGAAATGACTATCCTACACCAACCTCCAAAATGGACCATTCTTCGAAACTACTCACAACTGTGAGCTTCGAAAGAATGATTGTCCGACGAGGCAGGCCAATATTCTTGACCACTACTAAGAGTTATCGTCAAGAAGAGAGATCGTCCTATACCATTCCCCCACACTGGCCACAAGGGGAATCGTTGTCTATGGTACATTAGCAATCCATTGAACCATTTTCATTACAAAAATGACCGTTCGATCTGGACCATTTTCCGAACTAGAAAAATGCATGTCCATCAAAAATCTCAAACCAATTTCCGAACTGGAAAGGAACTGCTCATCCTGGGCCATTTTTCGAACTTGAAAAATGATTGTCCATAAATCAATAACACATCAGTGCTCCCTCCCAACCTGGGATTCATCTCTTCCTTTTTCAATAAGGAAGTTGTCTCCACGAGCTCATGCTTGAGTATGCAAACTCTTTCATCTTGGACAGAGGCTTTACTAAAATATCTGCTCATCTGTGGAGATATATATTGGAGAACCACTTTCTCTTTTATGGACTTCATCACAGAGAATGTAACGTTGATCTCAATGTACTTTGGTCTTTCTGGAACACTGGTTTTCTCTAAAGGCTTCATATAGCTCTAATCATTACAATATATCATAGTTGAATTCATCTCTTTTGTTTCCTGCTAGCTCATAACATCGTGGCAAGAGTCAAACTTGAACATATCCAAGTGGTACTTCTTCTGCTATCATGAGAGTTTGTCATAGATTAACAATCCATCATCCTGGAGTTCTGAGTAACCATTCTGATACCATATATCTGTTATTGAAAGTTTTCACCATGCTTCTGCTATGCATTGGAGGTTCTCCACCAAGTTGTCTTCTTCCATCTGCATACAAGGGTCTCTTTCTGGTATACCTCAAAGCCTTGAGGTTTCTCTTCATACGCTCTTTGTTCAATTATTCTGGAGAACAATCTTTGCATTCATCTGATGTCAACTCCAACCCATGGATATTGTGGACGATGTAATGACTCATGTAGAGGTATGTCTGGCTTACTGGAACAAGCAATCATCACATTCTTCTCCCTCCATCTAGGAGAACCTCTAGTTATGGATCTCGCAATGCTTACATTCATTAGTCTTCCATACACTGTTCTTCATCACAACTTTCAGTTCCTCTACTTGTTTTCTTTTAGTGAGTTCATATCAGGTTGGTAGTCTTGTGATTTCTTGATACAATGACTGGTTGTTATGGCTTTTCTTTCTTTCTTGGAATCTTCATGTTCTTCCTCATGTTTCTCTTTAACTCTTGGGTTCATGGAGTTTTCTATAGATTCCATGCCCTGAAGATTCCAACTTCCTTCTTTCATCATAGGATCATGGATGTGGATGGACAACCAGGGATATTTTAAGGCTTCTTTCTGAAGAAGACTTCTTTTAAAGTCACACTTAACACATGCTACTTTTCATGGTTTCTACCATTGATGGGAACATGGATAGATACTTCATCATCTTCAATGGATCATATTATTTAGGATTAGCTCCCTCGTAATCCTTGCTTCATGCATGAATGCATACTCTTCTTTTGGAATTCTGTAATCAGCTCCCTCCAACTAGGAGAGCCCACACTTTCATCTGCATCCTTATTGCCTTTTGCAAAGTGTTATAAGTCCTTTTCCAATTTCCTCTTGATTGTTGATTTCTTTCTGTTTTTACTTCTTCTAGGTTTCTTCAAGTTTCATTTTGATTTCAGCTTATCTTGCAGCTGTTACTTATGTAATAGATTCCACATGAATTGTTACCAGGGGTTGTTGATGTACTTCATCCTTTCATGTGTATTGTCTGATTTGTATTCATCGTGATAACAATCCTTATTTTGTTGTTTCTTCCATAGCTATAGTTTCTCTTTGACCATATTATCTTCTAAGAAACAGATATGCAAGATATGTACAGTAAACATGGTATGTACAACAACTATGAAGAGTATTGTTACCTTGTCTTAGAAGAAGAAGTTTGTTTTATCATGCTTGGTCTTCTTTGAGGGTTCCCTTTCTTCGGCAACTGATGCTTCGTGTGTTTCCTTCCTTTTCTTTAGCTCGAGACAATGACTCTTGTAGTGAACATATTTTCGACAATTGAAGCATTGTATTTTTGACATATCTTTCTCTTGATTTGGTTTCTTCCTGAAGCCAAACTTCTTTTTGTTCCTGGAATTCTTGAATCTTGTTGTGAAGGCTTGATCATCGTATTTCTTTCGGGTTTTCTCTTTTGCACTGATCCTTGATTCTTCTTGTGCACATCAAGTCCAAAGTTCTTCAAATGTAGGATACTCCTTCCTTGTGTTCATGCTTGTGGCAAATGCATCCCATGTCTTGGGAAGACCATTGAGTACTATATTTACTAGTTATTTCTCTGAAATGATCTCTTCAATAGCTGTATTTGATCTCTTAACTGAAATATTCTTACAAAGTATGATGCTATGATGTCATCATCATTCATTTTCATGTCACGGAGTTCATTCTTCAAACTCATTACCTGCCCAATGTTTCTGACTGAGAAGAGGTTTGTTAGGGAATCATACATCTTCTTAGATGAGTCAAGATGGGAGATGTGGGGTATCAAGTGGTCTTTTATAGAGTCCGCTATGATACTCATGGAATTGATGTCATTGTCTTTGAACTTCTCCATAACTGCAATGTTCTGCGGTTTCTTCTCTTTTCCTTATTCAAACTCTGGTTCCACAATCTTTCCTTTCATGATATCCAACACTTTAATCTTGGAAAGGATGAGATCAATCCTTGTCTTACATGCTCTGAAGTTAGAAGCCCCTTCTAACTTGTTTTCTGACTTCATAGAGTAAGTCATAACTTCTTTGACTTGGTCAACCCTTGATTTTGACCAAAAACTCAAACTTGACATTTTAGCTTGCTGAGAGTATCAGGAGATGTGCTAGGCCAGGGTGCATTAGTCTATCTAGAAATTAGGTCAATCCCTTCACTTAAGGTGCCTCAACGAGAGGGTTAGGGTTTCATTGTTGCAGCAAAAACTGGCTGCAACTGCAACTGCAACTGAGCAAATCCTTCCAATCTATCGTCCAACGGTTAGACTGTCTGAAGATAGTGTGGGCCCATAACCTATTAGAATATTGGATGTGCTCATTTAACCATAGACAATATATCAATATTGTCACCCAACCATAGGCCGAAGCCACCCCCGAGCACCTTAACCTTGTCAGAGAATCATTCTGGAAGAAAACCCTAGGCTAGATAGCCAAACAAGATAGCACACCTCTCTCCAAGGATAGCGCACCAAGAAAGAATAACTAGAAGATACCAAGCAGAAATTCCAAACCATCACCAAGAGAGAATCCTAGCCAAAACCGAAATCTGCTAGTTACATCAGCTGTAACTGCAACCCTTCTCCAAACTTGCGCACAAACTGGCCAACTAAAGTGTGCACAAGTGTACTTCTTCAGTTATGAGAATGCTAGCTAGAATGAAGACTGGCCTCCTATATTTATATTGTTTATGGCAGACTAACTGGGCTGAATTCTCATTCTGGGTGATAATTTACTTAGTATATAACATTTCCTTTAGCCGACTTCTTCTCTTGGAAGCTAATAACCTAATACAAATCATTCTCTTGAGCCGACTTGTCTTCTAGGGTTCATAACCAATTATTTAGGGTTTCTTCTTGCTTCCTGGAATATTCTATTCTCGTCGGGTTTACACGTGGAGGTAAATACCTCTCGCAGCTACCATAATATCAACAGGATCCCCCCAACCAAGAGGCTAAAATGGATGGATCACAACGGCATCCTTGGACATTCTAGAGAATCTAACAGAGGAATGGAACTCCTTCGTCAGTAAACTATGCGAAAAATTTATCTCGATTGAAGAAGGGACGGAGTATTCTCTAGTGTGATCAAAAAATCCAAAGGATGGATCTTTCACAACAAAATTAGGCTACAATGCTTGGTTCAAAGAGAACTTTAATGGCCCAAAAAAATGGTGGTGGGGACTGCTATGGAAACTCATCGTCCCACCGAGATGAAAAATCACGCTTTGGCTAGCCCTAAATGACAAATTACTCATGTGGGAAATGGAATCAAACGAGGATGGTGCGGACCCAACTGGTGTTCTTTATGCAAAGATAATTATGAATCCTTGACTCATTTATTCATCCTTTGTCCTTATGTAGCCCAGGTGTTCAAGCTAGTCAAAGAAAAACTTCATGCTAAGGAAGAATGGAAAAATAATAGCCTCAAAGAGTGCATCAAAGACTGGCTACATGATAGATCAATAAGATTGTATGTAGGACTCTTGAGCATCCTTATCAATAATTTGTGGTGGGCTTGGAATACAAGAATATTTAAGGATAAATTGGTGCCCCGAAGGTTTTAGCATCCCTCACCATCAATTAGGCTGAAGAATTCAAAGAAAGTTTGAAAGAGAAAAGACCACAAATCCTTATTCTACCTGACATAGACTATGAGATACAATGGGGATATTTTGATGATGCTAGCCAGGGGCACCCACCTACGTGTGGAGTGGGGGTGGTTCTCTTCATCAATCATAATCATTATATTCACATAAGATATGCTCCACGATCAGGGAAAAATAATAGGGCATAATTCATAGCCTTGTGGACCTTACTCAAGACCACCCAAAAAAGGATGTCAGGAAGCTACATGTGATTGGGGATTCAAAGCTAGTGATGTATTGCGAAAGAGGAAAAAATCCAACCCAGGACATTCACCTTTCCACTATCTTGAGGGATATCAAGGAAACATTCCAATCCTTTGAATGGATTTCTTTTTCACACATTCTTCGAGAACTAAAAAGAAAGGCAGATTAATTATCCAAAGAAGCTCCGAGCCTTCCAGTGGGAGCCTTTGGACACTATGAATTTCTCAAAGGAGAATAAATAGAAGTAATGGACTTTCGTCTTTAGTTTTGAACCAGGGCAATAACAATTTGTTTTTGTTTTAGCTGAAAAAAAATAATAAAAAAAAAGAGAGAGAAAAATGTTGTATTTTTTATAATGATTGGTAATGACAGGTATTAGATAGAGGAATAGACCCCTCACAGGGGTGTCTGAATTTTACTGTGATTAGGTAGTTGGAATGTGGCACCACCATGCAAACAACCAAATTCAAACTACAGTAGGTGTAGAGTCAAATATTGGACCCATGGTAAATATGTTCATAATAGTGATGAATAATAGTTTCTATGTAACCAATTAGTATCCATATTACCTCTTGAATAGTGTTAAAACACCTTATTAAATCATTATCCTTGTAATATATCCCTGGATCGGGTGATAGTTGGAGAGCAGAGAGGGGATGGAGGCAGTACCATGGATCACATGCTGGGTCTCCCGTGCATGTAGTCAATCGTGTGTCCTCGGGCAGTCCCCTTCCCCTATACTTCCCAAAGCAAGCGCGATCATGATTTGGATAGTTCAGTTTCGATAGAGGTGACGGAGGTGGTGGGAAGGTACAGATCTAATAGAAATAATCCTAGGCAATCTTAAGTTGTCATTCATGGCAAGATCTTCCACTCTAGTGCTTGTCGTGGCAATCCAAATCCTTACATGTGCAGATGAAGGGGTAAGTATGACTCTGCAAAGCATTATTGTTATGGTTAACGGTTTCATTTTGGATCTTTTTGGTGATTGGTATATGGTTGTACTATGCTCTCTTATGGCTCTGTGAACTACCCATATGAAGTATGTCCCTGTCCACAAAACCAGTGTTGCCATTGCAACTGAAGATGCAACAACGTGATACAAAAATTTGGTCTCCCCCTCTACTCAGGCTATTATTCATCATGTCGAAGAAGATGTAAAAGTTATCAGGGCTCATCGGGAGGATGAAGACATTGACCAACAAGTGGGGGATCTCGTTCTAAACCTGGGCACTAGCAAGAATCAAGATATGAAATTCCATCGCACTGTGGAACTCTATTGGCATACCAAAACTTTGGTCACCCAAGTAATGCTTTCCAATGAGCAAGACTATAAGGAGTTTTCTCAGTGGCTTGAAGCTATAGAAAAGTGAAACATGTTATTGCTCATGCTGGTTTCATGGGTGGTCAAGAAAATGGAGGCGTTATTCGATTGTCGCGCTAAGTCACCTCGAAAGATTACCCCTTCCAGATTAACTTGGTTGAGGAAGCTATTGTTGGGACCTCCAAGTTTTCTTCCCAAGTCCCCCCACCCCTCTGTGATGTCTGAGATCTTCACTTCCTTTTCATGTTCTTACTTCAACTTTATTTGGTCCCCATAATGTTATTTTTGTTCTCTATATATATCCCACTTTACTCCTTTTAGAAGAGGGTCTTATCTCATTTTTTATAGTTTCGAAATGCTACCGTTTATTTTTTAAGGCTGTCAAACTTCATGACTCTTAGAACTTGTGATGGACATTGATGTGCCTTGGTAATCCTTGATAGTGCCTAAAATTATGTACATTTTGCTTATATTATAATAGAAACTTCTGCCTACCTACAAAAAAAAACTATCCTTGTAATATAGGTTGTAGATAAGGAAATTTCGATATTTAACTTGTCATCAAAATTTTATATGTTTGAGATCACTTAGAGACAATCAAGGTTGAAGGAAAAAACATTTAAGAGACAATGAAATATCAAAAAGTTGAGAACTATATCAAAGTAACTGGAAAAATTCAAATTAAGATTGAGATACCCCAAATAAAAATATGTTAAAAATGCTAATTATGCCTTTTAGTTATAAACATAGGCCCTGCAAATAAAATATGTTGTATCCACATTAGTCATAAAGAAAAACAATATATAACTATTTAATAGTGATATAAATAATAAATAATAAATTAATGTCATAAGTTCATCGTATTATTTTGCATCATCACTTCCATTGAATGGAAGTCAAGCAACCTAAGCTCTCGTAAGGGGAGATTCTTACCAAAATGTGAAGCAAAATTAGAGTTTGAATGTAATAACCCTAGGTTGAACCCCAATTGTAATGTAAATGTACATATAGGCTAGTGAGTTGTGGGCGCACAAGTTTTGGATATAGTTTAGAGTGTGTGCCCGTTTCATAGCTTTGTGCGCACCTGAGTTAGTGCGCGAGTATTGTCGTGTGTGCGAACCAAGGGAAGAGTGTGCACTCATTTCATATCTTTGTGTGCACCTAAGTAAGTGTGTGATGATCACTTCAAAGTGTGCATCGGACCATGTTTGTAGCCAGGATATTTTGGGGTCGGAGAGCCTTTGTATATATGTATATTGAGGCTAGAGTGCCTGTGTGGTTATTAGGCTAGAGAGCCTGGATTGTGACAAAGGCCAGTGCGCCTACTTTTGTATAATGTAATTGCACTCAGTTATTAATAAAAACATATCACTGCGCGTAGACCAAATAGATGAAAAAAAGACAGGGGGCTAAACTCCACTAGAATGGGAAAGATGTGTGAAGCTTAAAGGAAATATTTTAATAATATTTTCAAAAGTATATTTATGGGATATGTATTTATCCTAAGTTCCTAAGGAATGGGAATGGATCATCGAGTGGAGCTAAGTTAGCTCTTAAGGTGACAAGTATCTAGTTATAATCATGCAAATATATTGTTGAGCCTTAGTGTATCCTAGGGAGATTCACTTGTTCCTTCATCATGTAGACCAACTTTCCTCTACAATGCATCTGTATCATGTTGTAACTTGTTGCCATCTCATAACCCTGTGCTTGGAAAGGCCTGTGTGTTATTGAATAGGTGGGTTCTTAGGCCCATGTGCTATTGAAGAAGCGGGTTTTCATGCCCGTGTTTGTCGAAGAAGTAGATTATCGAGGCGATGTTTGTCAAAGAAGTAGGTTGTTGGGCCAGTGTTTGTCGAAGAAGCAGGTTGTCATGCTTGTGAGCATTTTCTCCAGGTGAGAGAATTGCTAGGAATTGATTTCCCAAGGTGCCTAGTTGCAGCTACAGGACCTTGAGAATTCATGCCCAACCTATAGTTGAAGTCTTAGAACAGAAGTGGGGCAGTCGAAGGAAATTTGAGCAAAGAAGGGGCACACTTCATGGGGTGGGACATGCATGTGGGGAATGAGGGGTTGTAGTCTTTTGTTGGGGTTGGCACCTTTGGTTGAGTGATTTCACTGTTGATAGACCTTAGCTTGTCTTAGGAACCCTTTGGTGATTTTAAGCCCCAACTCGGAGGTAACTTGTTGCTGAGTTTATGAGCAACAATGTCTATGGCTAGGAGGAATGTCTAAGGTCTGTGCGCAGTTCGCGGATTACAACAAAAGATAAGTGTCTTCTTATGTGTATTATTCTCTAAGTAATGTACATATACATGTTAAGTATATTATGTGTTACAATTATTTTGTGTTGCATAACATATGCAAGGCATGGGTCATGATAATTTGTATGTGTTTATATATTGTTTAACATGTGAATGCTTATGCTATTTTTGTTATGGAATTGGTACACAATTATGTGGTTGTGCATATATTGTTAGTTATGCATAATTGTCGTAGATGTAGAGGTTGGTAATTTAAGTGCTTCCTGTTAAATAATTATGTGATAACGATCATGGAATTTTGAGGCAAGGCCTGAAGCATCGTGCACACATAGTGGTGTCAGTCGGCGTGCGTGAATGGGATAGACCCTACGCGTGGCATAATAAATGGTTGCGCGTGTAGTTGTATTATGAGTTTATTTCGTGGTAGTAGTCGTTATTTGTTAAGTAACTTCAGCAGTGATCGTATGGGTTTTAGCATGAAGCTAGAAATTTCGTGCGTGTTGAGGGACAATCGACGCGATCGACACAGTGATGGTTGAGTGCACATAGTTGCTATGACATAATTATTGTGCGTGGTGTGAGACTGGCTTGCATGCACTAGGAAACCGTAGTTGCACGTAGCACAAGACTAGTTTTGCGTGTTAATGGTTTCAATTAGTTGCTTCCATAGAATAAAGCTTTGATGTCAAAGCTTTATTTAGCGAGTTTGTAGTAGTGAAGACGTTACAAAGTGGTATCAAAGCTCAATTTTTTTTAGATGTGGGGATGTTACACTAAGAAATATAAATTAATAAAAATTATCCAGCTTAACCTTTGAGTACAATGGATTTATGTTATCTCTTCAAATCATACTTTTAATTAGGGTTGTGTTGAACACCTTTTGTGCTTTCCCCCCCTCATTCTACTTTCCCACCTCTTTTTATCCTTTCTTTCCCCCTTCTATATTTTCCCTTTTCCCATTTTCTCTTTATCCCTTCTTTTTCCCTTTCTTGGTACTTAGTCGATTTTCACGTTCGCGGAGCTTCGGACTTGCGGACACTCGCACTTGCATTATCACTCATTCACCCATGTATAAGTTTGCCCAAGGCTTAGAATGATTTGGCGTTTTAGACTTTCAGACCTATGGACCTACATGACACACTTCCACTCTCTCCATTGTCCGCCCGATAATTTCCTATACTTAGCCATTTCTTACACTTAGATTCTTGGACTTGTGGACCTTTGGACTTGCATGTCTTCCTTTTCATACTAATCACTGACCCTGACTCTCTGCCACCACCTGTCCCTTCACATTGTTCAATGTCACATTTATTGTTATCCCTATGAACCCAACTACCAAATTTATTATTGAAGTGGTCATAAATTAATGATGTTGTTACTGAGGCTAGTAATAGTTATTTTGAGTTAAAGTTTTTTGTAAAAAAGAAATCTAACTCAAGTTCATTTTACTGTGCAAATTAATATTTCAAGAAAAGTTGACGAGCTTCATTGGGACAACCATGAGAAAATAGTCGTTTTGTGGGGATACCCTCAACCTCTTTGTTATGGAAGATCATAGTTATCATTGGTCATGCTCCTACTGGTATTACTTGAAATTGATGTATAGAGAAAACAACAAAGTATGAACCTATGGAATAGTTCTCGCGGGATGTGTTCCAGAAGTCTTTGAATGTAAGGACATCGTCACCTAGTGTGTCGATAAGCTCATTCAAAATAGAAGAGTCATTGCATTGCATAATAGCTCTCGTATATTGTTGGCACCTTCAATATTTAGAGAAACGTTGAAATTGCCAAAGCCGAAACTGGTCTATAAAGGGGAAGAAGATAGAAACATTCTAAAAAGTAAGAACAATGGAATAGAGCTCCTTCAAGAATATTTGCATGACCCTACGATAATTCCTGAATACATATCAAGAATTCAGGTAAGTTCTTTAAAGAATCCCTATAAGGAAATTGCCTGGTTATGTACTCGAATTGCTGGCCAAGATTCTGCAAAAACAATTCCTCGACTGGCATTATACATATTTCATTTCGTGGTTCATGAAAATGCTATCTTCGACTGGGCGAAGATAATCTCGAATAAAATCACTGCACAACTAACTAATTTCAAGTATGATAAAATGTTTTACATGTCATCTTATTTGATATTTGCTATTACATATTGTCATACTTTTGAGGGCTTAAACATTGCTTGGAGAATTAAAATAAAGGTTGACCCTTTAACCATGTGGTACCAGGCTCTATGGAGGCAGAGAGTTAACCATCATTTTTATGAGGCGTATTCATATTTTGTATCTAAATTCAAGAAATTGTTATTTGGGGAAGACACTTTGTGGTTATCACTGGAAGCAACAACTTTTCTGAAGGGAAGAGGAGTTTTGGAAAAAATGGAAGATTATAATGTCATCAGGGTTTTTTTCAACTATATTGAAAAACCTATCTTCCTTCCCTATTATATTTTTGATAAGTTGTTCGTCATTGAAATAGCTCGGCAACATAAATTCTGAGAAAAGTAAAAAGCAATTCATACCTCTCCCATGGAAAGTTGGTGAAATTCTTCTTTAGGGAATTTCTAAAATAGATGAATATGTTGTTTATTTCGAGAATTTCGACCTAAAATTCGTAGAGGAAATCAAGGGTTTCGAC
>JZKD02S1083446.1:747108-759239 GCA_000966675.3 Picea glauca | reverse complement strand
GACGATTCAATAACAAATTGGTTGTCCATGACTAATTTAAATTTGTGGGTGAATGCAAGATAAAGAAAGCTTTGAAAGTGGTTTTGTAAATTCATGCATCATGTTTTCATTTGATAATTATAAATAATGTGACTGATTGTTAATTTATATTTGTGGGAGAATGTAAGTTAAATAAAGTTTTTCAAGTGGTATTGTAAATTCATATATTCCCATATTTGCAGTCTCTAGGAAGGAATTGCTCATTGTTTTAAACAATTTTCAAAGGGATAAAGGCCCTTGCCGATATGGGTGGATTGTTGAATTTTATTTGGACTTCTTTGAGTTGATTGGGGAAGATTTATCAAGGGTAGTTGAAAAGGTTAGACTGTCGAGGAAGGTTCGTGGGAGCATCAACTCCACCTTTATATCCCTTATTCCCAAGTTTGAGTGTTCGAGAGATTCGATGAATTTAGGCGTGTACAAAACTATTTATAAGATCGTTGCTATTATACTTAAGCCTATTCTCTTTAAGTTTATCTCCCTTGAGCAATTTTGGTTTCATGAAGGGAGGAATATTCATGAATCCATAGGCTTTTCTCATGATGGTCTCCACACTAGCAAGTTCTCTCAGTCTCCTACTGCAGTTAGCAAGTTGGACCTGTCTAAATCTTATGACTAGGTCTCCTAGTCGTATCTTCAGCTTCTATTGATTCATTTAGGGCTTGCCCTTCCTTTGGTAAAATGGATTATGCGGTGTGTGTCTTCTACTCTATTTGATGTGTTGATAAATGGGTCTACCTCTTCTTTCTTTAAGCCTTCTAAAGGACTCGGGTAGGGATTCCCTCTATCCCCATACCTTTTCATGTCGGTGGCAGAAGGACTTAGTAGATTGATTAAGGAGGTTAGGAGACAAAGGCAACTTTCAGGCATTGAGGTGGGGAGGAGTGAATCATTAACACATCTCCTTTTTGTTGATGATGTACTTCTTTTCTGTTTCGGTAATGATGGTGAAGAAAAGGTTTTCAACGATATTTTACAACTCTATTGTGTTGTTATTTGTATGGAGATTAATGAGAATAAATATGCTTTATTCACATCCAGCTTGGATGGCACTCAAAATACTAGGATGGAAAGAACATTTCCTTTTCGGAAAATTGATATTAATGAATGTGCAAAATACCGTGGTTTCACTGTAAAATCCAACAATTATGGTAAAGTTGATTGGGGATGGATTTTAGCAAGGATCGAAAATCACATTTCTTTCTAGTGCAATAGGTGGCTCTCTAGGGGGGAAGGTTAGTGCTTGCAAAATATGTATTAGAGGAAATTAAAATATTTTGGCACACTTTAGCTCACATCCCAAAGGGGGTTTTGGAAACGACTAGGAAATGTTGTTTTAACTATTTATGGAAAGGAAGCAATGAGTATATGGAATATTAGTAGGCCAAATAGAAGCTAACAGGTTCACCTAAATATCAAGGGGGTTGGGGGCTTATAGATATTCACTTGTTTGGTGAGTCCTTAGCTGTAAAGTCCCTGTGGAATTTACTTACAAAACGACACTCTTTGGAGGAGGATCATCATATAGAAATACATTGAACCAAATTCACTCTTGGACTGGGTAAGAATGGAGAGGAAAAGTATCCAGAACATGTTGGATTGACAAGTACTTGACATGGAGGGTTTGCAATGGGGCATAAGTGAGGATAAGGATTGATGCAATCATGGGATGTGGCCAAGAGGTCTTTCTTGCTGAAAATCTAGTATTAACTTTATAGAAGTTGGGGAGGTGCACACCAAATATGGTCAAGAATCCAATTGAAACTACCTTGTGGTCACAAGGCTAGTTGTCAACTCAGGAATTAGGGTCGAATGATGAGATGAGTCAAGGATGGGAGTCCTTTATGATTGAACTGAGAAGATCCCATATAAGGTTGAGTGTGGATCTCGATGATTTAGTATGGGAATGAATAATATTGGGGGTGATTATCCTCCAAAGCTCAATTATCTATCTCTACAGTCACTTGGCCTTTTTGAGATCAGATGGTGGTTGTCAAAATTGTGAATAGAGTATTGTGGTCAAAATGGTGGTGGTCAATACTGTATTATTTAAAATAGAATATTGACTTGGGAAATGCTTCAAAAGAGGAACAAGATTGGGCCTGGAAGGTGTTCACCGTGTAAAGCAAATGAGGGGATTACCACTCATATTTTCTCGTCTTGTTCGTTCTCTATGTAGATCTCGAGGATTTGGAGAATTCATTGGTTTTTTAGGATTTGTATCATAAAGAGACTATGGATATGAATTTCTAAGACTGGTTTATAAGAATATAGTTGAAGCCTTTTAGGGAAATTCCCTTCTTAGTCACCCGGGGAATATGGCTAGCCCACATCTCTAGTTGATTTGACGATAAATCAATCCCATATTTTCAAATCTTTGCCCATGTATTAGCTCTGTCACCAATTTACAAACCCAATGTGAGTATAAAGGAGTGGAGTATTGTGGGAGAACTTTCTGTGGATAGGTCTTATGCTTGGAGTTTCTTCAATGTGATCTATCAAGGGTCGGGGAATACATGCAGTTTGGGTTTTGTTTTATTTCTATCAAATTTTCATTTATTCACTGCAAAGGCTAATCTAGAAAAAGGAACAAATAATGTTGGGAAATTGAAGTATTTACCTTTCCTTGTGAAATATTGATCCAAGTGGATATCGATGGCTACCCACCTATTCCAACCAACTCCTCTTGACAATTTTTAGTTTAACGCGTTCTTCTGTAATTCTTTGTAATTATGGGTTCTACACTTTTGGGGATATCTGAATTCCTACAGAGCTTCCAGGTGGATATTGGTTGCCGCCCACCTAATCCAACTAGCTTATTTTGGATGTTTTCATGTCAGTACTTCTTTTTGTACTTCCAGGGTAATTTTGGGGCCCTAAATAGTGTTTTTTTGGCTTGCCACAATCAAATTGTAGACATAATCAAAGTTTGATGACATAATGTGTAGTTCTCGAAAAGACCTTTCTAATGGGATATCACAAACATAAAATGGAGATCGTATGCAAAATTTACGACCCCGGGAAGTTGAGGTACCAACTTACCCATTGAGGCCCACATAACTTTTGGTGTTTCATCTCCTAGGGTTAGGTTTTGGATGTCTATGGTTTTGACATTCACGAGTAATGTTTAAAAGGACTCTAAGGCCTCATTGTAATCATTATGCTCAAACATATGCACGTAGCAGTGACATCTCTTCTTAGATATAACTACCACCATTCAAGCAAGTTGTTTTCAGTTCTGCAGTTTTACATTTTCGACCTATTTTATTTATTCAATAGAAGTTATTTTTCACTGGATATCTATTGTTGTTCTCCATATCTCTGTGTTATGGTATTTAGTTTGTTATTCATTTCGTTCCGCTCATAAATTCGGATCAGTGGTATAAGAGACATGTTTGATCTTCATTTATTTTTCTTTGTGCATGTTCCCAACAAGATCTGGGTACAAGAAGTTGGGACTTGAACCAGTCGAGCCTTTGCAAGATCGGTTGCTCCAAGCCCGACAACAACCCATAGGGTAAAAAATAAAGATGATGGAGCAGAAGATCCTTTTAAAATGTTGCTCGAGGAAGCCCTTGCATGACAAAGGAACAAAATGATGGAAAAAATTGCATAGATCCTTCGGTGGCTTCCCACAGGAGACACATCTTCATCAAGCAGCCATGCAACCCCATTCAAGGTACAGGTAAAATTTGATATTCCATTATTTGAAGGAATGATAGATGTAGATGTTGTATATAAGTGGTTGAATCTGATCGAAGGGTATTTTTCGGTCTAGAATGTTTTCAATAAGGAAAAGATTACTTTTGTACTCCTCAAGGTCGTCCTCCATGTTTAGGACTGGTGGGATACTTACTCTGAGCAAAGGGCCATAGAGGAATCTACAATATTTGTGGTCTCCCCCACGTGGGATTCCTTCAGGGATTCCATTAAATAACAATATGACCTTCTTGGAAGCTATGATGACCAGTACACAAGATGGACCACCCTGCGTCGAGAAAGGGACCAGATAGTACCATATTTTAGCAATATTTTCCATACCCTGCGCACCAAATTAGGTATCAAAGACTTTTAACAACATCTGGTGCTCAAATACCGCGACTGTCTGCTTAGATACATACAACACAAATGGAGTTTCTAGACATAGCATAATTCGGTACGACTTATAGATATGTTGTCAAGATCGAGTAGAAATTTAAGCAGAAGAGGAGAGAGTTTGGATCTGCAAACTCCTCATAGTCGAAGCAGGGAAAAGGCAGCCCCAACCAACAAAAAAAGAGACAAAGAAAAGATGGCCACTCTCAGGACAACTAGTCCAAGCCGCAACATAAGAAGGGTAATGAGAAGTTGAAGAAGGACATGGGAAAATGGTGTGAATACCATAAAATCCATTGGCACAACATCGAAGAATGTCGCTCTAAGAAGTCACTGGTGGCCAAGCTGAAAGATTCCGAGTCAGAGGCAGATTCTGAATCTGAATAGTATCAATATGGAGGGAAGCGGATTATCGATGTTGAACCTATGCGACTATTGCTAACACCAAAGTCCATCCAAGTGAACCAAAAGAACCAGAGGAAGGGGAACGCCTCTTTCACTCACAGATGTGGGTAAAGGGGGCTCTGCTTCATTTCATTATCGATATCAACAGTTAGAAGAACTCGATCTCAGAAGAGGTCGTCAAGCGGCTATACCTGTCGATGACACCACACCCGCAGCCCTACACCATCGGCTGGCTTCACCAAGGAAGAGATCTCTGCGTCAACCAATAGTGTTGTTTTCCCTACGACATCAAGCCCTTCAAAGATGAGGTACTGTGTGATATTACTCCCCTTTAATTTTGTGATGTTATTTTAGGACAACCATATTTGTGGAAGTGACTTGTTGTGTATGATTCGAGACTCCACAGTGTTATTATTACTTTGGGTAGAAAATTATACATGATACCAGAGGTAGCACCGCCTATCGCTATTTCTTTAATCTCTACTAAGAAATGCAGTAAGGTCATTTCACAGATCGAGAAGTTCATATTCTTTATGATTTGTGTTCACAGTAAGTAGAAGGTCATCGCCACATCCATGGCCTCTACAAAAAGCCTCTCTTTACAGTAGAAGCAAGTGGATAGGATCATGGAAGAGTACAAAGACATCTTCTCCTCACCCACTAGGGTACCGATAGACTGCCAAGTCAAGCATCCAATTGATCTAACCTTTGGTGCACCCCTACTGAATGGACCATTCTATCGTCGCTCACCGATGGAAAATTTTGAAATCAAGCGTCAAATCCAAGAGATGCTTCAAAAGGGGCACATCAGCCCTAACTCCTCCCCTTGCAGAAGCCTAATTGTACTAGTGCAGAAGAAAGATGGGACCTGGTGACTTTGCATTGATTATAAAGCATTAAACAAAATCACAGTGAGGAACCGGTACCCAATTCCTTGAATTGATGACCTTCTTGACCAACTCAAGGGGGTAAAGATCTTCAACAAGATTGACCTAAAGTCTGGCTACCACTAGGTTCCCATCGAGCGAACTGATGTATGGAAGACAACTTTCAAATATAAAGAAGGTCTCTTCGAATGGTTGGTCATGCCCTTTGGCTTAACAAATGCACCAACCACTTTCACGAGGTTGATGGATGATGTATTGAGACCCTTCACCAACTCTTTTGTGGTGGTATGTTTTGATGACATCCTTATCTTCAACAGAACTTGGGAGGAGCACATGCAACATATTCAACAAGTTTTGAGCACTCTGTGACAACAAAAGTTGTATGCCAACTTGGAAAAATGATCCTTTGGCATGAACATGGCCCAATACTTGGGCTACATTGTTGATGAGCATGGGGTACATGTGGATCCAACTAATAACCAAGTCATCCGTGACTCACCAGCCCCAACCACATTAACTGAGCTTTGGAGCTTTTTGGGACTTGCCAACTTCTACCGACGGTTCGTGTTGGGATTCCCCCATATTGCATGGGCCCTCAGCCCAGTGACCAAGGGTGATGGTAGGGAAAATTTCACGTTGGGGAAGGAACAACAATGAGCATTTGATGATCTGAAGAATCGCTTGTGCTCAACTCCAGTACTCTACTTACCCTATCTGCAACAACCATTCAAGATTAAGATCGATGCATCTGACTATGATGTAGTCACAGTTCTCACATAGCACGGTCATACGGTAGCCTGCCCTGGTAAGACACTCTCAGATATTGTCCAGAAATACCCCACCCATGATAAGGAAATGTATTCCATTATACAAGCTTCTCGTCAATGGAAACATTACATTCTGGGAAAGGAGACAATCATCCACACTGATCATAAGCCTCTGTAGTTCATACAAACATAGGGAAAGTTACAGAAAAACCGCCATCAGCTACCTGCAGTAGTTCCATCTCAGCATCAAGTATAAGACAAAGACAAGAAATCATGTCGTTGACTGCCTCAACCAACCTCATGTGGTTGCACTCACCATCGTGCTCCATTCCTATGGGCATGAGGCATCTGAGTGGCCCCAACTTTATCAACAAGATCCAGACTTTGCCACCACCTATCAACTCTTTGGTACATGCACAAATTTCATCGATTTTCACATTCATGATGGACTTTTATACCATCTGGGCCATTGTTGTGTTCTTGCAAGTGAGCGTGCAAAACTGATTTGGGAGGCTCACTACAGTCGGATGGCGGGATATTTTGGCATGGAGAAAACCGTGGTTGTTCTACAGAAACATTTTTATTGGCTAAAACTTCGACAGGACGTTAGCAAGTATATCAGATCTTGCACTGCCTGTGCCATTTCCAAGCCAACCATCGAGAAGCAAGGATTATACACCCCTCTTCCTACTCCTAAGAGGCCTTGGGAATCCATCTCTATGGATTACATGTCTAGCCTTTCATCCACCAGTGACCAAACAAGGCAATGATTGCTTATTTGTGGTGGTTGATCAGTTTTCGAAGATGGCCATTCTCATAGCTTGCAAGAAGAGCATCACAGCGACAGATACTGCCAAGATTTTCTTTAAATGAGTGTGGGTCCATTTTGGGATACCATAGACAATCATCTCTGATCGGGACTTCAGGTTCCTCAACACATTTTGGTCAAGTATCTAGTCACTGTTGGACACCAAGCTCACTAAATCCATTATCTTCCACCCTCAAACCAATGGCCAAATAGAGGTCTTCAATCACATGATTTTGCACATCCTGCGTATGTATAACTTTAAGCATCCGCATACATGGGATGAGAGTCTTCCCTATGTTCAACACAACTACAACATGGCTCTCCATAGCTCCACCAACCATAGCCCCTTTCAAGTGGGGTTGTGATTCCAACCCTTGGGTCCCATTGATGTTGCACTAACTCTTACAACAACACAAACAGATTCTTCCCATGTTCATTCTGAGGTCGACAAAGCCACCAGATTCATTGAGTAGATTTAACACATCCGCCAACAAGTCCATGATATTTTGAAGAAAGCCAATGCTAAGTACAAGCAACGCCATGATCAACACCGAGTACCGCACAATTTTCAAGTGGGAGACAAGGTCTGGTTAAATTTGCAGAAAGAGTGCCTTACAGGGCTCCATCATAAGCTCCACCCACTTCGCTACAGGCCTTACACTATCACCAAGGCTCTGGGTCACAATGCTTTTGAGCTCAACACTCCACCCTTTCTTGGCTTGCACCTAATGTTCAATGTGGAACTCCTTCGGCCATATTGTCCACCATTATTGGATACCTCAGAGATCGCAAAACAACTAACACCAATAGAGCTCAACCTTGACTACATGGAACAAGTATCCACTGATTAGATAGTGGAAACACAAGTCAAGGGCACTTGCTAGTAGAGGATCCAGCCTTATCGAGTTGTCAAGGCAGGGCATCTCCTACACCAAGGAAAGTGGATCACCCGAGGCCAAACTCAACAGAATTTTCCTCACCTGATGGGGGCACTCAACACAATGGATATCATTGCTTCTTAAGGGGGGAGGACTGATCCAGGTGGATATTGGTGGCCACCCACCTATTCCAACCAACTCCCCTTGACAATTTTTAGTTTAGCACGTTCTTCTGTAATTATTTGTAATTGCGGGTTCTACACTTCCGGGGTTGTCCGAAGTCTTGCACAGCTTCCAGGTGGAGATTGGTGGCCTCACACCTAATCCAACTGGCTTATTTTGGATGTTTTTATGTCAGTACATCTTTTTGTACTTCCAGGGTTGTTTTGGGGCCCTAAAAAATGTTTTTTTGGCTTTCCACAATCAAATTGTAGATTGAATCAAAGTTTGATGGCATAATGTATAGTTCTCGAAAAGACCTTTTCAACAAGCTATCACACATCTAAAATGGAGATCGTATGCAAAAGTTACAACCTCGGGAAGTTAAGGTACCAACTTACCCATCAGGGCCCACACAACTTTTGGCGTTTCATCTCCTAGGGTTAGGTTTTTGGATGTCTAGGGTTTTGGCATTCATGAGTAATGTTAAAAAGTCCGTTGGAGTGTCACTGTAATCATTCTGCTCAGACAAATGCGTGTAGCAGTCACATCTCTTATCAGATATAGCTACCACCATTCGAGCAAGTTGTTTTCGGTTCTACAGTTTTACAGTTTCAACCTATTTTATTTATTCAATAGAAGTTATTGTTCACTGGATATTTGTTATTGTTCTCCATATCTCTATGTTATTGTATTTAGTCTGTTATTCATTTCGTTCTGCTGATAAATACAGATCAAATATGCACTTAACAAAGGGATTGTTAGGCTTCATATTTTTGGGGATTCAACTTTCACTGCAAATTGGATGCAAGATCAACTTCAAGTCCATGTTATTGGTTTATCCTCATTGGCTAAGAATTTGAAGGAGATTTCAAGGCAATTTTGGGAGGTATCTTTCAAACATGTCTACAGGGAGCTCAATGTTCAGGTTGAGACACTTTCTAGATATGGTTTATAGTTGATGAAAAATCAAATCATTGAAGATGAATATCATGAGGGGATTTCAGTCTCCTCTAGGTCCACTTTTTTTTATTTTTTATCTGTGGATGGTTTTCAATGTAACTTTTTGACTAGCTTTGATTTGGTTTATTGATAGGTGTTTTGATGAAATGTAATGTAAGTAATTTGGACATGTCAATTTCAAGATTATCTTTCTTATGAATAGTGGGTAGAACTAAAGGCAGTTTAGTGATATTTACAGAGAGTAGCACAAGCTTTGAAAATGGTGCATTGTGCACCATGTGGAATGTATTTTTAATTCTCCAGAATGAAAAATATATTTTTTTACTTGGAAAAAGATCTTCACATTTTTATTTAATAGCCATAAGCATTGTATATATTTTTAATAAAATGTGTTTATATTTTGTTTAAATATGATTGATAATGTCGAATCTCAATTATGCATGAAAATTATCTACCATGTTAATGTTAGTGTGATGGTCATTTTGGAATGGACATAGAAAGAACATAAGGACGACGTCATACTTCTACAAAACCCACATGTAATATATCGCATTCATGTTATATCATGCACATGTTTTATTGTGGAAAAACAACTAGTGTTTGTTTTTGCTCCATTTTGTTGAGTTGTCAATAAATAAAGAGCATATTTTCCTATTCTAACGAGTGGTTAAGAAGGCATTAGGAAATCTAAGACTTGTGATGATGAGAACTCTAGATTTATCACTTGAAATCTTGTAGATTCAACATTGGAGTCCAAGTAGGTTTGTCTTTGTGTCTTTTTGTAAAAAGTAATGCTTGAACTTATTATTTAGACAAACTATTTGTTGTTTTAAAATTACATGTATATCAAAACCCTTTCAAGTCCAAAATTGAATATTTGAACATGGATCGACATGGATAAATGAATAACAACATGGATTAATAACAACACATGTATCCTTCTAAGCTTAAAAACCAACTCAATCCACTTCCATTTACAAACATAAATATTCATAATAAGATACAAAAATTGAGATGCCTAGTACACATATTTAAACAATGCATAAATTTAAGTATCATTCGTTGATACCATGGAAACCATGATTTGATCAATTATCCAAGCATAATACCAATTGTGTGTGTTATCCCCATTTTGCAAGATAACTAAGAAGATCATGTCTCCAGGCCCTCAGGTTGTAGATATGGAGTGTTGAGAGACTACATGACCAACAATGTCAACTTGCGCACACAGAAGTCCACTCTATCACCACTTTTTGATCCATTGTCAATACATCCACCACACTAGCCAGCTTCTGGAAGGAAGATGGTTCTTGCTCCACGTGGTACAAGTAAGGTATTGTGGTAGGTAATCACCCTAATATTTAAGGCATTTAAACATGTTGTATTTAAGTTGATTTTGATTATAGAACGTGTGCTTGGACATTATGCCTTTAACCTTGTTTCACCTTGGTGAGTGTCATAGATTTCCTAGTAAGTGGCCAACCTTTGGGGAAGGTTTGTGACTAGGGGTCCCTTGAGTAGTTATTGTACCATTCTCAACCATGCTTACCACTTTCCACTCATTACACTCCCATCATATTGTCCTCTTCTAGGTCCTTTGACTTTAGTGACCCAAGAAGGGCATGTAACTCATTTCATGGAAAGAAGGGGATGAAGTTATAGAGGGATTGTTGTTGGCTAAAAAGACAAAATCCTAGATACAAACCTTCTAGATGCTTCACTCGGGGATCCCTGAGAAAGCAATGAAACACTTCTCTGTAAGAAAAGGGGGGGCTACAAAAATAAATGATAATGAATTCTTAAGGGGTTAGTTGGAGGATAGGAGGTATCATCACGAGTCAGCCTATCATGATCATGGGTGTTTAGTGGTATGACATTACCATCATCTGGTCACCAAGCCAGGGAAATGGCTCTTTGTTACACAACTAAGAGAAAGGGGGTCTCATCATGAGCCAACCTTCTCATTTCCACGAGATATTTGTGAATGACATTGTCATTATCTGGAAACCACACTAGGACAGTGGCCTTCAACTTGTTCCTTGAGACATGAAATAAATAACAATGAATGGCAAGAAGATGGACTTGGAAAAAGTGCATCGCAAATGAAGGTGCCACACACCCTCTACAAAGGCACCCATCAATGAGAGAATACAAGACCTTGTATGCCATGAAACTCATCGACCTATGAAATCTAAACCCCTTCCACCTCATCATCCACTACATAACCTTGAAAGTCCATTCTTGGGAGCATCCCCTACTTGAGGGCTTTGGTCTACCCAATATAACTCCTATGACACCCCTCCCATACTTTTTCCTAGGAGGGGAAAAATGTCACCTCCTTGAGGGTTGACGTCATGAGGGGGGATAAGGTTTGGTGGTGATAGAGTTGTACATTGAAACTTGGCATATTTTCATCAGATGAGGCATGGAGAAGGCTTATCACATGATGGGGAGGCTCAAAGAGCCCCAATGATTTTCACATCTTCTTCAACGACTTGCTCAAGTGCCAAAACGTCCTCTAAATGGGTGACGCCATCTTGTTCTAGGGTTTCTTTTTTGTAAAAGTGAATTTTAAGTTGAATTGTTTAATATTATTTTGATGCAAGGGGTAAGATAAGGGTTGTGGACCCCCTATATTATGTTTTACCCTTTCTAAGTGGACAAACTATGTGATAGACATTTTGTATAAATAAAGATCATGAAATCTCATTTTAGAACATAACTCTCCCATTGTGAAGAGATAAGGACTAAAATTTTCGCTACCTTCAAGATTTTTTTGTTCTCTTGTGCTATGGTATGGTGTTCTCTTTTGTTATGGACTACAAAATGATGATGCGCTAGCTCTTGGAGGTATTTTCTAGCTATTTGTGGTGGTTTATCTTGGCATGTTATGGTTTATCTTGTTGTTATTTGGATTGGTAATACATTTTACTTGTTGCTATCATTTGTAATTAAAGCTTAAGGTTGATTTTTTCCAAGGCTAGGTAGGGAATATAAGTGCATACACCCCTACCTTAGTGTCAGGCTGCTAAATTGAAGCTTTTAAGTGACCTGAAACACTAAATTGTCAAACCAGGGTTGGTAAACTTCGAGCTGATACACAGTATGTGCAGGCAAGCGTCTAGTCTCT
>JZKD02S1083446.1:706174-730338 GCA_000966675.3 Picea glauca | reverse complement strand
TATATATATATACATTTTCGGGTTTTACAGTGCGAAATGATTTTCCTTATGATGATGTCTAGTATATGATGTATTTTAATTTACATGATGATATATCGTTCGATTTATTTCCTTTACGAACACTCATCTATGTGCAAGATACCTATCCATGATTTAATTAACTAACAAATCCAAAATTGTGTTGAGTTCTCTTGGTATGTGTCTGTATTCAATAAAATCAAACATTCTTTCCAGACGGAGAACTCATAGATGGAGACATAGTAGGATAGGATTGCGAATAGCATAGGTTCAATTGAGCTGACAGACTACGAGTTGAGGGTCCAAGTTGATAATCATGTGAGAAATACCTAGGGAAGAGGATTCGGTTAAAAGTCCAATGACAACATTATATTCTGCCATGTTATTAGTTACCAACCCTAGGCAAATACCTCCCGAACTCACCAACTCGTTAGAGTGGTAAATGACCCAAGCTGTAGAAGCAATGTTCTGAGTGTGTCAACTAGCGCCATCTGCAAACTTGACAAAGATAGGAAAAGAAGATGTCATCTGCGCATGTAAACACAATACACAGTATAAGTGGCTAAGGCAAAACTTGTGCATGCAAGAGAAAAGACACACCAAAAATAAAAATACAATAGTGTACAAAGTGTGTATGCTAGATGTTCTAGGCATAGTACTTTTTCAGGTAAATCCTATTCTGGGGCTCACCCAGGGAAATTCTGTAGTAATTGACTAACTCATAGGTGCCTCTATGTAGAACATGTTTCACGATGCAGGGACCATGCCATAGAGGTTCTAACTTCCTTGTCCCTAACTTGTCATGAGGCTGGTCATAAATGAGGACCAGGTCTCCTTCTGCAAAAGTGCGAGGATGGATGGACTTGTCGTATTGATTTTTTATTCGTTTTTGATATGTCTCATTGAAGAGAGTAGCATCACGACGTGTTTCGTCTAGCCTAGTTAGATGTAAGAAATGTTCTTCTTCAGCATAAGTGTGGGCCATGATTTCTACTTTAAGTTTTAGCGAAGGAATTTTGCACTCGATCGATAAAACAACCTCAATGCCATATACTAGCTGGAAAGGAGTGAATCCAGTAACAGTTTTTACTGAGGTCCGATATGCCCAGAGAGCGGAGAAAAGTTGTAAATGCCAAGACGTCTTGTTTTCCCCTACCATCCATTGGATCATAGTTTTGAGGACCTTGTTGATGGCTTCAACTTGTCCGTTAGCTTGAGGATAATATGGGGATGAGTTCTCATGGCGAAAACCCAACTTGGTATGCAACTCACTAATCATCTGGTTTTGAAAATGGGAACCATGATCAGTGACAATGGCCCGTGGAACACCAAAGCGAGTGATGATGTGATTGAAAAAGAAAAGTGTTACAGTACGACCATCATTCAGAAAGGTAGGCATAGCCTCAACCCATTTTTTAAAGTAATCGATGAAGATGATTATATAACCATGCTCCCCAACTGAGGTAGGCTTACATTGCATGAAATCGATGCCCCATTTGGAAAAGGGTCCGATGGAAATAATGAGATGCAGTGGAGCAGGGTGGGTGCGTGCCTTGTTTTGAAAAACTTGGCAGGTTGGGCACTTTTTGATGGGCTCCATGCAATCCTTGAAGATGGAGGGCCAAAAGTATCCGACACGTAAAATTTTCTGGGTTGTAGCCATCCTAGAAAGGTGACTGCCACAGGCTCCAAGGTGACACTCATTGAGGATGCATTCAACCTCTTTGTGAGTCAAACATTGTCACATGATGGTATCAATGCCACAACAATATAAATTTTCACCGATAATAAGATAACGACGAGAGTGGTGGCGAATATGATGACGTTCTTCACGAGAGATATATGGCTGAAAACACTGCGTCTAGAGATAGAGAATGATGTCTCCATACCAGGGATCAGAAATGCCAATGAGGAATAGAGATTCGTCAGGAAGAGAATCTCTAGGCTGAGTATCTTCATCGGCATGGGGAAAATCGCAAATGAGTTTCGCGAACACCAAGGACTTTTTGGATTTGGACTTAGTGAATTTGAGATCAAATTCTTGAAGGATTACGATTCATTTAGAGTATTTACCCCCAAGCACCTAACGGGTTAGGATGTGATATATGGGGTTCGAATTTGCGATAACCATGGTGGTGCGTAATAGAATGTAATGAAGAAATCTATGGACAGCTATGACGGCTTCCAAAGACAACTTCTCAACATGTGAATAACGAAGTTGTTGTCCAAATAGACTTTCACTCATATAATAAATCACATGTTCTTCACCGAAAGAGTCCTCTTGAACTAACACCATGGAAATAGTGAAAGTAGAGGCCGCTAAGTAAAGGATATAATCCTTTGTATAGTTTGGAGGATGTAACAAAGGAGTGTTAGTCAGTGCATGCTTAAGAGAATTGAACAATCGTTGAGCAGTGTCATCCCAGATGAAAGGGGCGTCTTTCTACAACAATCGCATGAATCCTTTAGTGATCTCAGCGTAGTTACAAATAAATCGGCGAAGGAAGTTTGCTTTCCCCTGCAAACTTTAGAGTTGTCGTAGGTTGGTAGGTGGGGGTAAATCTAGAATATCTCTAATCTTTAAGGGATCCACCTGAATCCCATCCTTGGAGACAACAAAGCTGAGGAGTCGGCCTGATTCGACAGTGAAAATACACTTATGTGGGTTCAAACGGATGCAGTAGAATCGACATCGGAGAAAAATAGCCCGTAGATGATCGAGATGGTCGGATCGACTGGATGAGTTGGCGGGTAAGTCATCGAGGTAAGGTTCCGCAATATGTTTGATATCATTGAAAGCGTAGGACATGGCTCGCTGAAACGTATCCCCAACATTTTTAAGGCCAAATGGTAGCTTTTTATAGGCGAAAGTTCCCCATGGGCAGATAAAGGCCGTCTTATGTTGATCAGCCGGTAGGATGTCTATCTGGTTATATCTCGAGAAACCGTCCATAAAAGAGAAAATTACGCTACCAACGCAATTATCAATAATCTGGTCGATAAAGGGTGTGGGGTAGTTGTCTTTGGGACAAGCCTTGTTAAGATCCCTATAATAAACGTAGACGCGAATGGTCCCCAGTTTCTTAGTAACTGGAACGATATTGGAAACCCATTCCGTCAAGGGGATATGATAAATGAATCTAGATTTCAGTAACTTTTCAACCTCTTCCTTAATACCCGCAGTCTTCTTAGGATGGACCAGGTAGAGTTTCTGTTGAACAGGTTTGACACCAGGGTAGGTTTTAATCTCGTGCACAACAATTGACGGATCAATACCGGGCATCTCTTCATATCTCCAGGCAAAGACATTGCAAAACTCTTTATACAAAGTGTTATAAGAGACCACTTCCTCGGGCAACCAATTAGCTCCGAGGTTAATGTTTTCCACGACACCTTCCTTGATCAAAATATCAATAATGATCGTAGATGAAATGTTTCCCAAATTCCCCTCAGAAAGAGTATCTTGTGTGAGGATGGGAGATTGCGGAAAGTCGACAACATCATGATGGAAGACAGAGTGTATGTCTTCTTGAATTTCTTCGAGAGGTGGAAGAAAAGAATATTAGTGATTGATATCATCCCAAGGTACATCGTTGAGGCTAAGCATTTCCATTATAGATTCATCGAAAGGAAAAATTTGGGAAATGTAGTCGATTGTAGACGACAAGGAAGTTAACCACGATAGCATCGAATAAGTGTCGGGTGCCAAGGGATGTTGGTCATGTGAAGAGGGAGAGGCAGATTGAATGTCAACGTATGAGGTTTCGGCTGGACTAAGTGGCATGGTGTCACCGAGTGCATCGAATTCCAATGGACTGGGTACAATCCAAGGGTCAGATGATTCCAAGGATTGGTGAACCGCAGTCAAAATCATATTGATCGTGGAAATATGATGTGCAGTGGGTGGAAGTGGTGTAGGGAAGGTACCCATGAGGCTAGATTATTTCAACAAGACAACACCAATGCTTTCATACGTGATCTTGTGATCTCCCAAGAATGAAATATTGTTGGTAGCTGGAATGTGAGTGTCAGGTGTACAAAAATCTAACTGATTGACAGTGACAGTTTTACCTTGATGAGGAAATTGTACACATCAAAAAACTGACGAAGCAATGACGGTCATATCATAGAACCAATTTCTTACAAGTAACAAGTTGTAATCGAGGGGAGCATCGACCACCTCGACGTCAATAGAGACGATTTTGCCGCCTAATTGGACAGATAGGGACTGCAAGAGTCTGTGCGTACGAAAGCCTCACCATGGAATGCACGTAACATAGTTGGGGATTTATTGAGTGCATGTGATTTCAAGATTTTCCAACAGGCCGGAGACATGACACAAGTTGAGGCTCCCTCATCCAGAATAGGTCGGTGGATTTGTTGATTGTGAACAACAACATCAACTTGGAAAGCAAGTTGGTGAGAGAGTTGAGATGTAAAATTATCCAAGTTAAACGTAATATTGTTAGATGACTCAGGATCAAAAGCACCAATAGTGGCCAAGAGCATTCTATGTTGACTGGGATAGTGCTGTAGAACTTCTAACACAGACATAGCACACGGTGCTTGAGCCAAATCTTCAACAATGTTGTAGTGCCGGGCGACACATGAATTAGGATTAAAGGTATACTTTCAGATAGTGCTCATAGGAGGGCGTAAGATAGATTCGAATGGAGGTTTCTCAATCTTGAGAGATCCATATGGAGGACTGGCAGACGGAGGACTAACGAAGGATGGTTATGGATCCTGTGAAGAACCATTAGTGACCTTTCCTTTGTCTAGTTTAACTGGTGTGTTGTAAGTCGTAGAGAGGGTGGTTAAATCAATCCCATTGAAGAGATATATATGGGCACTTGTTGAGGCTTCATCATGAGGAGGGTGGCTGGAACTTCCCCCTGGAGAGGGGGTTTGAGCAACCATAGATTGTTTCTGAGGAAGAGGTTGAGTAAGCACGGCGGGTTGGGAATTCCCTTTAAAGAGTTTGGCCACTTCTTCACGATGTGGATAGTCTTGAGTGTAGTGATCATCACCACAAATAAGGCAAGAGAACTTCGGTTGCCGCTGTGGTTGATTTTCGTTAGCAGGTGGTGGGTTTTGAGCTTTTGATTGTTCATTATTATTAGTCTTTTTATTTTTGTTCTTTATCTTTTTCTTACCTCCAATTTGTTGTGAGGGGGCAGACTGAACTGCATTCACCTCAGAGACTTGGGCATGAGAGGAGGTAGAGGGTGCGATCGAACTAGAAGTAGATGTGGAAGCAGATCGAGGTGCAGCTCCAGCCGATTGGGATGAAGATTGAGTCTTTAAGGAACCAATAACACCGTCTTCATGTGATGATGATGAAGGTTTGGATGGATCATTGTGGCATGGGTAAAATTAGGAATCAACTCATATATAGTACTAGACTGGGAATAAACTAAGTCTAAGTACTGGTCCCTAGTAATGACTTCTTCTTCGATAACTACACCACCCATAGCAACGTCATGAGCGATCGAGGGTAAAAGTGATTTGGTAAACCATTCCGCCAATAGCTGGTCGGGAATGACTGCTTTGATCAACCTTCGTCGTCGTATCCATTCATGAATATGGTTAGAAATGTGCATGGAGTTAGTCTGACAAAGGGAGGTCAAGAGTTTAGTACCCATCTCATATCGAATGGGTAGTTGGAAATGGGTGAGGAAGGACATGGCAAGGGAGTTGAAATCTCAGAAGGAACCACACGGTAGTTCAATATACCACTTGGCTACTGAGCCCGTAAGTGTTTGATGGAAAAGACGCAAACGTATAGAGTCGTCCATTAAGGAGTTTGATGAACACCATAAATGGAAAGTTATTACATGATTATTGGGGTCTTCTCCAGCTTTACCGTAAAACTTCAGAATATCATAAGGGAGTTTAGCTGGAATTAATGGCTAGAAAGGGTAATGCAATATAGGATCATTGGTTAACCGAGACAAGTTCGAGAGATCCAGAGTAGCAAGGAAAGGTAGTTGGCGATTAACCCGCGGGTGATACTGGTGAGGCATAGGGACACCAGTAGGACTGTACACGGGGTAAGGTGGATAATTGTAACCAGTGGGTCCTCCTACATAGGGTTGTTGCTGACCAGAGTACATGGGATTCGAGGGGGTTTGATAAACATGTGCAAGCGGAGGATAACCAGATGGGTTTTGAGGATTATACGTTGGATTTGGTTTTTTCCCATAGGGGGGGTAAACACTTTGTCCATAAGGGGGATATAGATTAGTTCCTTAAGAAAGAGGAGGTTGTTGTAGACCTTGAGGATTACATCCCCCAAAGAACTGTGGGTTTCCTGGAAAAGTAACATTCTATGAATTAGGAGTTGCAGACACATTCTGTCCAGAAGGTTGATGATGGGATCCAATCTGAGGCTGCTCCCCAACATGAGGTTTCCCCCCAAATGGAGGTTGTCCTCTGAGAGGAGGTTTCCTATGAAACAGAGGTTGCCTTCCGAGAGGAGGTTTCCCGCTAAATGGAGGTTTCCCTCCGAGAAGAGGTTGCCCCATGGGAAGAGGTTGCCCTCCGAGAGGAGGTTTCCCTCCAAGTGAAGGTTGTCCTCCAAATGGAGGTTTCCCCCCAGCATGAGGTGGAGTTCCTAGAATTTGGAAACCAGACGTAGACGATTGACTAGTGTCGCTTAATGGATTATAGCCACCAAGACCAATTCCCCCAGGTTGTTAGATAGGTATATTACTTTCGAGTATGACCTGGGTAGTGTTGACAATGGAAGGATTTAGTGCTCTGTACCTAAGGGGAAGTGACAAAGTAGGCCTAGATGATAGTGGTGTACCAATGGGAGCTTGGCTAACCACTATGTTACTGGTGGGTATAGTCGCAACGTGAGGGACCATCATAGAATGGGCCTTCTGGAGAGAAACAGTGGAACTTGGACCAACAGATTGCATATTCAGACTAATAGATGGTGTGATGGAACTAACGGTCGTACCAGTAAAATGATCTAAAGGTACGGTATAGGTAACAAATGGTTAGAGTAATTAAGACACAACAGGTGCATCAACACCCATGCCTAATCCGTAAAGTTCTCGCACTGTGCGGGGGCTTCGAACTATGTCAATAGTCTAAAGGGGGTCTTCAACTTGAGGTCCTGTGTGAGACCCAGTCAGAATGTCAAAAGGATCAATAATGACAATTTCTCTGGCCGTATTCAGTTGGAGAAAATGCCTCTCATATCTCGCAGGAATGCGGAAAGCCTCCATAGAATCTGAAACAATGTGAAAATTTTCTAAGGAAGCATAACCTTCCTCCCATGAGGTTATAATGGCATGAACCTCGCTCTGTTGAGGAGATCCCTCCATATCATGAGGGGGTAGAGGGGTAAAATATTCCATATTTTCTGGAGGAAGTCCCTGTACCCGACGTGAACGATGTGGAGGGTCGATGTTGGCAGAGAAAATTCGATGGAAAAAATATATGGCCAACTAACGAAAAAGAAACATCATGCACTAATAAAATCTAGGAATCAAACCAAGCAAACAAAACCTTCTCTTGAAGAACATACTAGTTGGTGATGAAATCCAACGTCACGTGATCAAGTCAAGAAGGGGCTAGGATATGGTGGAACAGTTACGATGGCAACCTGCTTAACAGACTTGCACCTTAGTACAAGCTTCCATGCAGTAATTGTGGATTTACCCTTCAAGGAGCCCGAGTGAGTTTGATCACCGTCTGTTCCAGGTACATCAAATACTTCCCTTCACCATCACCTTGTGTAAGTACCTAAAGATTATGGAAACTAAGGGCACTAACTCACAATCAGCCCCTGGGCGGGTACAGTCGACAGTTCGGTCTGAACATATGAGCAGGATAACAAGTCCAAAATTCCTCGAGAGAACTAAGGACAAGTGGACCGGTAGAATTCCAGAGGACCTCGAACAGATTTAGAGTTCACGAAGCACTGAGACCAAATGAAACCAGCTGAACCTCTAGACGAACCCTCAATATACGATCCGACCACTACAAACAGTTGAACCACAGAGGGATAATCTTCGTAACTCTCTTGAATGCAACCTCGTGCATAACCCCTGTGTGAGAGGGGGATCCCATAAAGCCTATACAACAATTGGATTTAACTCTCCCTATCGCAGGATGCTAACGTTTTTTTTTGAATACTTTGGAGAGTTGTACTCATAGCCTAATCCAAAGTGCTAATCCTAGTCTAATGTTGGTGGAAGATCCTAAAAACAAAAATGTTCTAGATAACTTTTAATTAGCGTTAATATTGCAATTGTTCTTCACTCAAAGGGTGTATGAAAGTGAAACTGATGGTGTTATGACTCAATTCCCCAAAAATGCATAAAAGATGATAAGCAATCGTTTCTTTCAATGAATGCCTATTTAAGGGAAGGAGAAAAAGTTGTTTTCACTATCAAACGCTAAGATGCAATGTCCTTAATCAATCTGTTTCTCAATCAAATTCAGTGTAAAGCTAAAATTCTCATAAAATTCCTTTTCTAATATTCAATAACAATCATAAAAAAATTATCCTTCTGCCTTGTGTGTGAGTGATAATCAATTTTGATGCAAAAAATTCTAATGTCCTCGAGACTTTAAGATCAACAAGATTCAGACAATCAGAAGCAATTTTATCACAAACAAAGACACACTCTCGTTATAATTAAACAAGGAAGACAAGATCACAAAATTTGCAAAAAGAAAACCAAAAGACTCAAAAAGATTGAAAAAGGTTTGGGTAGAAATGACCTCAAAGATTAAATGGGATGGTGCACAGATCTTTGAAATTCCTCACAAAGGTTTCCACTCAGCCAGATAAATGAGAAGAAAGTAACAAGACAACTCTAAATCAACAAAGACAAAGAGTGACTTCAAGGCAAGGAAGGAAAACGTCAAAATTCCAAACAAGAAAAGATCAATTCTTAGAAAACGGGGTGTTGAAGGCCAAGACCAAGATGAACTGAGATTATAAAACTCCTGAGCAAATGCCAAAAACAAGAAATAAATTCAGAGGATTAAAATTCTGAAAAATTTCTCACAAAAAGGGGTAGCGCTCTGGTGTATAGGGCACCAGAGTGTTTCAACACTCTGTGTAAGGCTAACAGGGAGCGTTAGTGCTCTGACAACAATAGAAAGGGAGCGTTGGGCTCTCAAAACTCAGAAAAATACTTAGAAAACCTAAATTCCAAGCAAACTCAGTCAATCAGGGTGAATATGATGAAAGAAAGAGGCAATCAATCAGATATAAGAATCAAAGACAGTATGGAGATGGTCAAGAAATGGGCAAAGGGCCAAAACAATATCTAGGAAAGGAAACAAAAAATAGAGCTCCTCCGTAGTGGAGTCATCAATTTATGCTACAGGTGAATCCTCCCGCGGACAAGCGGATTCCCTCTTGGTATCTAGACTCCTAAACCAAGATAGAAAGGGTGCTATCATTGGTCACTGACATCCTTTTATATCTAATTAAGCTAATATACGAAGAGGAAGAAGAAATATGTGTACCTTGTCAATGACGTTTGTCCTCACAAAGTCCAGGCTGAGCTTCAATCCCGAGCTCCTCGATAGGTCCTGTAGAACAAACAAAGATACAAAGAACTTCCTATTCTACTGAGATTATCTCAAATACAGATCTATCTACTGAAGACAAGTTCATGTGGAACAAACATAAACTTGAAATAAACAGGCCAAGCATGTATATGTATTAATGAGAATAGATGAAGAGTACTTACAATCCTTTGATGAAGGTGCAACAACTTCTTCCAGCTCTCCTTGTCCAACCCCTTTGCTCAAGTAATATACATTGATTATGCTCCAATGGAATCTCACTTATGGGATCATAAGTTTGGTGTAATTCTCAATCTCCATCTCTCCTTCTACCAGGAGGAGGCCTCCTTATATAGGCTTGGAGTGGCCTAACCACTTGAGAGATCTTTGGGATAAGTTGAGGATTCCTCTCCTTCAATTGTGGATCTCTCCTAAGATCATGACTTGACCTCAGATTCGAATCCAACTACCTTCAGATATTGAGGGGATTGTCCCCTGATTTCCTCCAACAAGCCAAATTTTGCCCAAAAAAGGAAAGCGCTCCCTCAAAAGCATCACAGAGCGCTGGAACGCTCCCCTAGAAGAGGGTACAGAGTGCCAACGCTCCTTGACAGTAGGTAGGGGAGAGATCCCTTCCAAAATTGATTTTTTAGTGGCTTTTTCAGTGGCAAAAGGCTTGTACTCCTTGTCAATTGATTTCTCTTCTTCAAAACTAGTCTTTGAGGTGTCTTAGTGTCCTTATGGTGTCCTTGGAGAGACGACACATGCAAGATAATGTTTGCAACACTTATGAACAATATGCGACACTTGCAATATTTGTAACGACGACATTAGCCATCATCGCAATGAGTGATTTTGATGTGTAACAAGGGGAATTTGAGCACACATAATTTCCACATGAACTACTCGCTTTAATTATTTTTCATTGTAATTTCCATGGAACTTTGGTTCAATTAGTTGATCATATTTTTCTTCTAAAAGAAACAGAAGTGCCGAGTCAACAATATTGTGCTTTGTGTTTGAGTCCATCTCATCTCATAGGTTTCTCAATAATATTGCAAAGTTATACACGTCAAAACTTTCAGAATATTTTCCCCGCAACGTATTCAGGTGTAAGATAGCCTAGTGTTCCCTCTACTCATTTGTGTTGAAGAAAAGGTATGAGGAACCTTACTCAAGCATTTTTAGATCTTACTGGGCTAAGGTAAGATAGTTTGGAATGTTACCCAGGGTTTATAGCCTTAGAATAAAAGAAATAATCACTTAATCCACAGGTATTAATTACAAGGGACCAAGGCTATTTTTTTATATATTTTTTTCAAAGAAATAAACTAAACAAAAATTACATGAGCGTGTACATGGAGATAAAAGTGAAATATGAACTAAATCAACAAAAAAACATATGTGAGACTGAAATCAGAAGTTTGAATTTTATATTGATTTCATTATGAGATAAAAAACTGAATTCTCTTTACAAACCCCTGTGAGGGTAGGGACCAAAGTTAGATTTAGAAGCCTCTGATGGGCACTATACAAAAAGACTTTGACAAAAAAATAAAACTAAAGCAAAAGATCCGGATCAACTTGCCACAAAATGATATCACTTGACTCTGTAAAATATTTTTTATCAATCATAAAATTTAATTTATAAATAGAGAAGAACAAACATATTGCCAAAGATAAATCATACACCTTTAAAACAAGCTGTTGAAAATATATGATTCACTTTTGAATCCTGCTGCCTTCAATAAGACCCTGTTGTCATCAAAATAGTTAAACCTTCTAGTAAACTCAGAATGAATGGAAAATGAAAAGTGTCTCACAAGTATAGAAAAAACCTTATGGCTGAAGCTCTCCCTCTATTATCTCTGTCTTTGTCTCTTCATTTGATTGAGCTTTTATTCCTTCTCAATAAGTTATGGTAATTCAACTACCTTTCTTTAGTTAAGCCTAATTAGCTTAACTAATTAGTTGAGACAAATAAATAATAATATATATAAATAAGGGTCTAATTAAATAATAACTAAATAGGTACGACCCCTTGTGACTCACGTTCAATTTATCTTAATAGTCATCAAAACACGAAGTATAAAACCAAAAACATTTGATTCAAACATGCTCCTTGTAACTCCCATTTTCATATTCATGATCAAATATTTTAATATCAACAAAATATAACATGACTATATCCAAAAAAAATAGCATTATATCCATGTTGTCCAAAACACTGTCTAAACATGTATTTGTTGTCCAAAACATTGTCAAAGTAAAAAGATTGTCCGCAATAGAAAATAATATTAATCGACATTAAAACCCATATTTACTATGAGAGGCATTTGGCCTCTTTTCACCGCTTCCCTCTTTTGATCTTTCTATTGTAGCCTTAGGCTGATCAAAACCTTGAGGGTGGATCTCATTGATGACATAGGAGAAATTGTCTTTGAGACGAAGATGAGAGGACATAGATCCAGAGGAATCTTTTGATGACTTGGAGGGAGTGGAAACTCCTTTTCCTTTATCTAGGTTTGGCTTGGGAACATCAGTTTTTAGCCTTTTACTTGCATGAGAAGACTACACGGGTGATACAACACGATCAACTTGAGCATTTGGATTTTTTGGAGGTGGAGGAGGCGGTAATGGCAAAGGCACAGTAGGCCAACCATGGTGATGAGAAAAATGCTAATGGAAAATATCTTGCCAACCATCATTGGCAAACGATTTTGGCTTCATAGACACATGAGGGGGAACATGGATACCATAAAATTTTTGATGTGGATGGAAAGGAGGTCTCTCAGGTCGGGGCTGGAGGATACCATGACCAACTAGGTTGAAGAACCCATCTTGAAATAGTTGATTTAATTCATGTGGATCAACATCAAAATGTATTGAAAACCATGGCCTTCTATGGCCCCTATGCCAATTCCCTCTGCCTCTATTTGCACCTCTATTAACACCTCTGCCATTTCTGCCCCTGCTAAAGAATCTCATCCTAAAGAAATATTCCAACATGTCATGAAAAAATATTAACAATCCATGCAACAATCTCTACCTAAATAAAATCAAAGGGTTGGCTCTATTATTCACCACAGAAGCACATGCAACCCATCCATCAATATCTTAACATTCAACAATCAATTTTCCATTTGAACAGGGAGTGGTAGGTCTATTGGGAATATGAGGGGGTTATAATGAGCGAAAAAGTGGCAGCATGGATGGGAAGCAACCAACCAATATTGTTCAAGCAAATGCAGAAGTAACAAAAAATGTATCCATATCCAATTTCCCAACACCAATCATCAACTAGCCTTTTCTTTTATTATTAATCATTTCTCTTTACAACCAAAGAAATTCATAATAATAGTATAGGGAATGTTTAAAATGTATTTGGGAAGGCAAGGGGCATATAACGAGTGAAAAAGTGAGAGCATGAAAGGGAAAAGACGATTATTGTTCTATTATATGCAATAATATTTATTAAAAATAATCATCATCACCATCATTTGCCAAAACCTTTCTTTGTTCAATAACTCAAACCCAACACACATGTATTTTCATATTATCCAATATAAAACCCCAGGAAAGTTCCAGGATTGTCAAACTATACGACTTTAATTTTCCCTTCCTTTTCAGTTTATCAACAAAGTTTTCATAAAAGACTATTAGCAGAGTCATTCCAACAATAAAAACCAGACTACATCAAGCACGTATGGGAGGCTGAGAACACCACATAAAGCCATCATCACAACTTTAATACTTGTTGTATAACAAACTGGGTTTCAAAACCCCATGTGAAACTGGTGCTTATCATTTATTTTAACATTATTCAACTTCAAAATCAACAAAACCCCCATGGATAAATAACAAGTGAGACAAGACTTAACACAAATAACTAATCTTCCCACTGCCGGGTTAATCACTTATAACAAACATCAAGACCAGAGTTCGAATCTCTTAATTTCCATACACGAGATTAAAGAACCGAGGTCTGGGAGCATGAAAGGACAAAACATACATCAAGGGTTTGCAAAAAAGACATTTAACCATATCTTATCACAACAGACTTTTCACAGACCTCTCATGGTGGCCACAAGGCGAATACGCCCATATATTCACAAAATTTTTTAAGGTAATTTGAAGGAGCTACAAGTCTTCCAAAGACTGAGTACTAGCGTTAAGCAAAACAACTATTCTTTTGTTCACAGAGAAAAAGAAACCCTTGAATTTTAATGACCAGAGATGAGTGAAACCAAAAAAACTTGCCATAATTATTTGCCAACAGTCATAGCACAAAAGTAGTATTCATTATGGGCATAACACAATCACATAATCCAAACATAAAGGAGTTTCAAACACTATTCTCAACTTGAAGAATTTAAATTCCAACAGGGAGGAACCTCCACTTAAATGTAATTTGCACAATCGTGATACCTACATACATCCATTTACACTTTGGAAGAAAACACAGTCTGTAAGAAAATCTAAGAGTCAACATCATGATTTTATTCTAAGCGAAGCTATATTTCATGAATGGAGAGGTAAGAGCCATCATACCTGTATGGAGAATTCCAGAAAACTAGCAAGCATGACTATTCTTTCCAAGGCCAAGCAAAATAGAGGCAACACTAGCCAAAGAAATGAACACAAATGTGAACCAAGTGAGGGTGGCGACCTCGAGGTAGGGTTAGAGTGATGTGCAGTAATTGCATGTCGTTTATCACATTAATTTCATCAACAATAGCCAAGTACGAGCACGCCCAATACCTCCAGTGCATAGTCCACTATGTTTGTCACATAACATTTCAATACAAAAATTGAATTTGCCTCTTTTCGTTAAGCTCATGAGTTTTATATGCATACTTGACATTTAGCACCAAATACATCTCATGTCCCACATTCTTTTCTAGGGAAGGATTGCCACCTTATAAAACTTAACAATTTTCCATGATAACAACAAAAATATGATAAGTGTAATATGCCATGCTTGGAGTTTCAGTCAACAAGTCAAAGTATATGTGTAGCAAGAATAAACCAAGATGCTTGTTAAAACAACATTTCCCCCCTTTCCTTGTGAAATTCAATTTCCAATAAAACCCCATCATTCATCTAGAAAACAGTTTCGAATTTCAAATTGTAGAGTCATCTTTGCAAGGTAGTAATGAGCGCAATCAAATAAAAGCGCCTTGCATTATTATTCACATAACATGGTCCCACCTATTTAGTATATTATTAAATATATATAAGTAGAGAGGCATTGCAACCCATTTGCAGGCAGTGATTTCATGTTGCGCTTTGGACGTCAACAATGTGGTGACAAGTGTTTCCATTTTAGGAATTAGTGCATTGTTCATGGCCAATTATTTTGACCAATGGTTTCAACCCATTGCAAACTAATCTCAATTAATAAATTAGGGTTGCAATCTAACACCACTTGGAAGATTAGGGTTGAGTGATGCTATGGAATACCTAAATAATGTATTATGTATTGTTTTGTTAATACAATGATAGAGAGAGGTGAGGGTTTGAGTTTTTTGGTTATATCAATTAAGGCTTTCCAGGGAAAATCTCTTGTGTGCTATGTGTGTGACATTGTTTTGTCCTATTTTAAGATTCTATTAGCATATCTTCTATTGCACAGATTTATTCAACTCTTTTCAATTGGGTGTAGGTTAAGTGGTTGTGAGGAAAGTTTTTGTTACCCTCCCCATCCAAGTTCAAATCCCACTTTTCACCAGTTATTGACTTGGCCTTTAGCCCTAAAGAATCTAGGGTTTACCTTGGGTACCATCCTTAGAATGAGGGGAGTGTCAAGGAGGTTTACCCTAAGATATGTTACCTGGAGAAAAAGGTTTATTAAACTTTTCAATTGGTATAAGAATAATTTACTGGATTTAAGGGGAATGCCTTTGTTTCTAGGGTTTAACTCATTATTTGAAGAGAAAGAGTGTCTTGATTTTGTAATAAACCCAGTCTTGAGTAGGAGCTTTGTGAAAATGAATATTGTGTGAAAAAATGGGGGGCATTTGAAGGATAGAGATATAATATTTTAATGGCTAGAAATACAATTTATGTAAGATATTCTTGCAAAGAGAGTTTCTATTCCGGGAAAAAAAAACATGGGTATGAAAGATGAAGACTGGGAAAAGTTGGATAGGAAGGAGAAGGTTACTATCCATCCATACCTTTTAGAGCTAGTTTTGTTAAATGTCTCTCGAGAATATATTATTTAGGTTTTATGGGACAAGTTAGGGTCTTTTTACCGATCAAATTTTCCGGTAAACAAATTATTTCTGAAAAGAAGTTGTGCAACCATGGGATGAATGATGGTGACTCCATGAGAGCATATATAAATACTTTTAGCACCATGGAAAGTTAGTTAGCCTATGTTGATATTGTGATGGATGAAGAAGATAAGTGTATTACCGTGTTATGTTCTTTTCCAGATTCATGGGATAATATGGTTGCAACCAATAGTAATACTACTAAATCTACATTATAATTTGAGAATGTGCTTGTATCCTTGTTAGCATAAGAAATTAATAAGGAAACAATACATGGAGGGTCCCAAAAGGGATGCCTTGTTTGTGAGAGGTCTTCCCCAATATAGAAATAAAATCAAGTCTAGGGATATATATAAGTCTTGAGGGAGGTCTGAGTCTCCTAAAAAAATTATAATGAATTGCTAGAAATGTGATAAAGCTATGAATTTGAAGAAGGGTTTTAGATCTAAAAAAAATGTTAAAGGTAAGAGACTTGATTATGCCTCTTCCATAGAAGATAAAAACTCCACTAAAGAAGGAGGGGTGTGTTATTTGTATCTCCAAGTACATAGTTAGTTCATGATGCATGGTTCATCAACTTGGGTGCTTCCTTTCATATGACTCCTCATAGGGAATGGTTTGTGAATATGGAAAGTAAAATAGAGGTGATATTTTATTAGGAGATGACTTTCCAACCAAAATCATAAGATATGGAAAGGTTAGGTTTCTTCTCAAATATGGAAGTGTTAAAACCCACATAACGAGTGGGGGATTGCTTGTACGATAGAGGCAACACAAGGTTGTGAGGATAGAAGTCACAAAGTTTAACCCTTTTCTTCTCATTTCAAGTGGCATGTTTCTATAAAATATTTTGGGGTTTCTATTTGGTAGAGGAGATGACTGGCTATCCTCCTCAACTAAAATCTAAGCCATTGTTGAGTCTAGGAATAAAGTATAAACTTTAATGGGAGGTTTGCATGTTAGAAATCTTCAGCTGATTTAGGCATTTTGGCAGTGGATGCCTCTAGTATGCAATTGTTTTCCTCTTTGGTTTCCAAGTCTTCCTTGTTCTTATCCAATTCATCTATCCAAACCATGTTTTCCTCTTTCAACAGTCTCTTATCATGAAATTGTTGCATTTTATTTATTTGAAATTTTTCTTGCAAAACTGCAATTTGGCGGTCATGTTGCAACTGGGGATCTCTTTCAATTGTGCTTTCAATTATTTGATTGGCCTTTTCAAGTTCCTTCTATTTGAGGGCCTCTACCCTTGGCTTCCTCTAATTAAGTAACAAGGACTTGCACTTTAGCTTCACCCCTCTTTGTGTCCTATGTCCCTTGTGTTTCTCCCAAGTATGTCTTTAGACTAGAGTAACCATCTTCATCTACACTAACTTTGAAAGTTTTTAGTGGAGTAATCTCCAATTTCCTTGTTTCATATGATCTAGTCCTAGCCCTTTGAATAATGGGTTTCTCCCTCTTCTATGCCGAGGGGATTTCTTCTTGTAGTTTTAGGGGACTAATCTTAGGTTTTCCCATTTTTACCAAAGTATCAACAATTTCCTATACTTCATCTCTTGCTTTAGTTTTTTTCTCGAGAATTTCTTTTCTTTCTAGCCTCTACTTTTTCTCCCTATTTCTTCTTCTTTCTAGATTGTCTTACAAGGCTTGCTTCTTTGTTAGCTCCTTTCCTCTCATTTGCAACCTCTCGTGCGAAAATTGTTCTCTACTAGTGATAATAAATCTATCCCATGAAATATGTGATGGATGTCTACTCAAAGCATCACAAACAATTAGTTTTTTCAACATGTGACAAGTTAAGACATCAATACTCCCTTCCTACATTTTAGCACTTGTTTCTCTAACGAGCTATAATAGATAGTAAGGAATTTTCAAATTCTTCTTAGACTATTGATGGTATAAATTTCTCAATTGGTGTAGCATCTGAAGTGGTACCTATGGACCACACTATTTCTTCCCTCATATGTTGTATGTTTCATTATGTGCAAGGTTATCTCATCCCAAGATTTGGGTAGGATTTCTCTCTTCACGCCATTCTTATTTTTTTCTACCTCTTCATAGAGCCCAAAGTAACTCTTCTTTACTAATAAAGTAGGTTGTCTCTATTCCTTATCCCATGATAGTCCATGATCTGGATTGTATAGAGAACAAAAATGAAAGCTAGGAATATGAGTGGAGTATGAATGGAAATACACATTAGAAATATTGTAGAGAGCACAATAATACAATGAAACCCAAGTTCTGTTAATGAATGGAATAGGAAAATATTGTAAAATGCAAAGCGATACAAGCTAGCTAGAATAGTGGTAACTTATCTATGAAGAGATAGGTGTCAACTTTGCTCGTTTGCAAGAAGACATTACAAGAGGTTGAAAATGGACTTTTAACATAAAGTACTAAACCCTAATGGGAAAAAACCCTAACCCTAGAAGATGAAGTGCCAAAAGAATTATGGGCCCCAATGTGGCTAGTTGAAACATCAATTTCCTCGAAGTGAAACTTTTGCATACAATCCCTTCTGGGGTACATTGTAGCTCGTTGGAAAGATATAACTAAGAAGTACAATTGTTGGTATGTCCATGGCCACCTTAATGTCCTGCATGGCCAAAAAACATCATTGAAGGTCTCAAAACATTCCCACAATTTTAGGATCTTAAAACCTGTAGATAAAAACAATTCCAAGATGGAGAACCGTGTTGAGTCGGTTACCCCCCATTAGGAAGCAGTGGTACCCATTACGTTAATTTTCCTGATTAGATGCGGAGACTTGCTAAATTTGGCTCTTGGTGAGCCACTTGCCTTAGTGAAGAAGTTGTCCTACTTTGACAACTTGATAGAGTTGTATGTTCTACTAGCGAGTTCCCTTCATCTTGATATCCATGATCTGATCCATTGTAGCTTTTTCAATGCAGTAATTATTTATTTTAGTAGGGGCCAAATGCTCAATCACCTTTGAGGTGTCCGATAGAGGTGGAAAACATGATCGAAGAAGGTCCACATTAAACACTAGGTGCAAGCCAAGGAAAGGGGGAATACTCAATTCAAAATCATTCTCACCCAAAACCTTTGTGATGGTGTAAGGCCCATATCATAGTGGTATGAGCTTCTTGTGGGGGGATATGAGGCCCTCTTTCTACAAATGCAACCATATTTTATCACCAACATGCAACCTATGTGGAAATCAACGTTGGTCATGTCATTTATTATACTTGGCATTGGATTTCTATGGGATATCATGAACCTATTTTTGAATGTGTTGATTCCATTCAAAAAAATTGGTTTCATTGTCTGCCTCTGTTTGAGCATGGAAGGACTCTTCCTATGAAGATGTAATGGGAAGAGCCACATCAATGGGGGCAAATGGATGGAACACCAAGCACACCAAGAAAGGTTTATGGCCAATAGAGCCATATAGGGCCTTGTTATAGCTATGTTGAACATATGGAAGGATCTCATCTCATGTACATGGATTCTTGGAGTTGTGCATGCACAAGATATGAGGATACCTGTGAACAATATCAAAAAGTGTCTTGTTGTGATAGGCCACCAGATTTCCACGTTGAGTGAGGAATACAACAATATCATAGTCAAATGCATCTGTCTCAATCTCAAATAACTGTTGCAGGTCTAGTAGAATGATGATTGGTGCCAAGAAAAGGTGGTTTTGCAGATCCTTGAATGCCTTCTTTTGTGGCTCAATCTAGAAAAACTTGGTTTTAGCTCCACCCTTGGTCACTTGGCTCAAGGGCCAAGTGATATGAAAGAACCTCAACATGAACCTACGGTAGAATTTGGCAAGGCCTAAGAAGATACAGAGCTTTGTTAGAGTCACTGGGATGGCCAATAACAAATTACTTGGATCTTGGTTGGGTCCACATGCACCCCATGTTCATCCATGATGTATCCTAGATACTGAATCCTCCAAATCCCAAATGAACATTTCTTCATATTGGCATATAAATCATGTTGTCGAAGAGTGCTCATAATCTATTGAATGTGCTACACATGCTTTTCCCAAGTTTTGTTGAATATGAGCATGTCGTCCAAATATACAACCACAAAAGAGTTTGTGAATGGTCATAAGAAATATTCTATCATTCTCATGAATTTTTTCAGATCATTATTTAATCCAAAAGGCATGACCAACCACTAAAAAAGTCCTTCTTTAGACTTGAATGCGGTCTTCCATACACCAGTTTGTTCAATAAGGACCTAGTGGTAGCTTAACTTCAAATCAATATTACTAAATAATTTGGCACCCTTAAGTTGATCAAGAAGGTCGTCAATCTAGGGGATCAGGTATTGGTTCTTAACCATGATTTTGTTTAGGGCTCTCTAATCAATATAGATTCACCATGTCCCATCCTTCTTCTACACCAATACAATTGGGATCCCACAAAGTGAGGAGCTTAGTCGAACGTGGCCCTTTTGGATGAGCTCATGAATTTGACATTTTATTTCTTCATTCTCTAGAAGAAACCCTATGTATATTGGGAAATTAGGTAAAGGAACACCATGTAATGCATAGGCATTCCACAAGTGAAGTGAAGATATCTTTGCATTCCTCTAGAAGCTTGTCCACCTACTTCTATTATTTAGAGAGGCCCTGTGATGAGGACGTGGTGGATGCAATGATATTTCATTCACCTTCTGACCAAACCATAAAGAGGAAAAATTTTCCATTCTAAGAGATTACATTTTGACATCATTTGTCGAGAGAAAGGAAATTTCCACATATAGAGAAAGGAAGTAACAATGACACTTTGAGGCTTGGACTCATAAATAACATGGTGTTTCCACACATAATGTTGTCCTAAAAGAACATAAAAAAATTCAAGTGGGACAACATCACATAGTACCTCATCTTTGAAGGGCTTGATGTCGTATGACAAATGACATTGTTAGCTAACACAAATGTCTTATCCATGGCTCAAAAAACTGATGGTGTATGGTTGGGGGTGTGGCATCGTTGACAACTTCAATATCTTGATGACATCAACTATAATTAGGCTCTTATGTCTACCATTGTCAATAATGAAATGTAGTGGAGCCCCCTTCACCCACATATATGAATGGAAGAGGTGCTCCCCCTCCTTAACCTCCTCTGGATCTTCTGGTAGGATATTTACAGTTGTGATGGTAGCACTGGGTTCTACATCAATGATTCACTTTCCCTTATTCTGCTCTGAATCAGAGTCCACTTCCTTTTCTTTAAGATTGACCAACAATTATTGTCTTGAGTGATGTTTATCAGTGTTGTGCCAAGGAATTTTGTGGAACTCGTAGCGATTTCCAGTGTCCTTCTTCGACTTCCCATTACCATTATTTGCCTATGACTTGGATTGGTTGTCTTGAGGTTGGATCTACTTTATTTTTCCTTTGTTCTGTGAGTTAGGGCCACCCTCACCATTCTTATGGTGCAATGGATTTGCAGAGCCAGACTCATGATTATTCTGCAACCTAATTTTTTGCTCGATTTTGACAACATATTGATAAGCGACTCCTAGTGAGGATGTGTATAATAAATCCATCTCTATTTGGATGTATCTATGCAGGACACTACGGTATTTCAAAACCAGATGTTTCTTAGAGTCTTTGATACCCAGTTTTGAGCACAAGGTATGGAAAATATTGGTGTACTTTGGGGTCGGTTGGTCTCTCTCCCGATGCAGATTTGTCCATCTTGTGTACTGGTCATCATAGTTTCCAACATGGTATAATTCCTCCTTGAGGGAATTAACAAAGGCCACTTAAGTGGGTTATCTCCCAAATGTTGTAGACTTGTCTTCATTGTGTCTCTCCTAGTAACTTTCCCTCCAATCTTTGTGATGGGGAAGGGATTTAAGGAGCACGAAGGTGATATTTTCAATGTTGGGAAAATTATGAACAAATTAATACCCCTCTAATAGATTTAACCATTTCTCCAAATCATTTGCATCTATATGGCCTTCAAATAAAGGGATATAAAAGTTAAATTGTACCTTGAAGGGTGTCACACCTCTAAAATGACTACTTGTTGAAGGTACCTCAACCATCATTGGTATTCATCAAAGGATATAAGCAAAATTGTCCATCATCTCATTCCTCTATTACGTGAGGGATTCCTCGAGCAACAACTTTATAGGATCTCCTACTCCATCATCTCTAGTACTCTTTGACTATGGGGGGTCACTTAGGATGGTGAGAGTGTTTTTCCCCAAGTGAAATTGGATTGGGACCCAACTCTCTATACCCTGACCACGTCAGGGACATGCACCAAGAAACAACTAAGAACATATTGATTTGATACAATTGATCTGGATTGTATAGAGTAAAAAAATGAAGTATAGGAACATGAATGGAAATACAGACAAAAATATTGTAGAAAGCATGGTAATACAATGAAACCCAAGATTTATTAATGAAAGTATTAGTAAAAGACTATATAATGCAAACCAATACAATCTAGCTAGAATGGTGGTAGATTATCTCTAAGGAGAGAGGTGTCGACTGTGCTCATTTGTAACAAGACATCATAAGAGGCCAAAAATGGAATTTTAACATAAATTAATAAACCCTAAGGGGGAAAACCCTAAATATCCAAAACCATAACCCTAGGAATCAAAACGCCAAAAGGATTGTGGGACTTGTGGTGGCTAGTTGAAACATCAACTTCCCGAGGGAACAAATTTTTCATACAATCTTTGTTTGGGTGCACATTAGCTCGTTGTAAAGATCTAACTAAGAAGTAAAATTTATGGAACTATTGGGAAGGCCATGACTACCCCAGTCTCCCAAATTGAAAAAAAACATCATTTAAGACCTCAAAATGACCCGAAAAGTTTAGGACTTTAAAAGCTGTAGATTAAAACTACCAAGATGAAGAATCGTGTTGAGTCGGTGGAAGAGGTGGGTGGTCATCGATGTCCACTTGGATCAGTCCACCAAGGAGACATGTAACCTTGACCAACATGGGCTCATTGACTCTAATTTATAAACCCCTCATTGTTGTTGTGATATTATTGTCCAAGTAAGTGTTGGATATACTTTGCAAACTTGAAAGCAATCCTATAATCAAACACCCTAAGCCTATTGAAGTATTCCATCCATTTTGATTTTTGGAATTATTCAACTACCTCAAGGTTAGCACATATTTTAGAAGAATATGCGAATTCCGTTCTATTAGATCAAGTTTTCATCTTGGTGTCTCCTTTCTTAGGGTTGCCTCACTTGTTTATTCTTCTAACAATAAGTAAGAAACTTATGCTTTTATGATGGTTCTATTTTTTATTCTAACTCATTCTCATTCATAAGAAAAACAAATTCCTACTCATATTCCATTATAAATAGCAGACCCATTCATTCACTCTTTTTCCTTAGGAATAAAGATTAATTTATCTTGGTACTTACCGCCTCTCTTGACACTTGGTGTTGGATTTCTATTGATCTTTGCTTCTTTTTATAACTTTTTTTTCACATCACTTTACTTTGCCTCTTTCCTTGCAAACATCCCTTGTGATTTCTGATAAATTTAGGGCTCTCTTTTTATACTTGGATTACCTTGGTCAGCCTCTATTATTCAGTTGCTCCTTGAGGGCACTCAAATTCTTTAATAGGATTCTCACTCTTGGATACTTATTAATATTCAACCTCCTTAATTAGATTTTCCTCTGCAACAACACTCTGGCTCTTAAATTAGTGCCACGACTCTTGAATATTAGCTCACACAACATTGATAATTCACAAATTCTTGGGCCTCTTCAACTGATTATCATACTTATATTTGGTACCCTAGACCAAGAAAATATGTAATGAGCCAAAATACACACTTGTGCTAACATGTAGTAATTCACATAATGTTTTTCCTCTAAAAGGACATCTAGGCCACACTTGTTCCTAGGGACATACACAATCATATATTGAGGAAATGTAAAAGGTAAGAGTTGGCAAAGCCAAAAGTTGTGCATGGATTACAAATGAACGACATGCATTCCATGTATCATTGATCTTATCACCTCAAGATCCTATAAGTAAAGGAATCAAATCCAAGGGATGGGATCTAATGAAAGCATCCTTATGCTAGAGAAATTTAGTGAAAATAATATTTTCTTCAAGTAAATTTGTGTAGAGAGAGAGAGGTAGGCATTAGTTCTTATAATGTGATTGGATATTGTGTTCATTAAGTTGGTTATCTCATCGAAGCAAGTTATCAGATCATGTTGGTAGAAAGATGAAGGATTGTGGCCAAGGAGAGGAGTTTGATCTTAGAGAAGAATGTACAATAGCAAGACATAGATATCAATTTTTTTTTCTCTTCTTTCATTATAAATATAGATCTATCTTCTTCCT
>JZKD02S1083446.1:663031-697195 GCA_000966675.3 Picea glauca | reverse complement strand
ATTGACATCAATGTTGGTATTGCCATCAATGCCAAAGGGGGAGATTGTTGGATCATGTTGTCATTGATGCCAATGGTTTGATTGATTGATGTCAAGTGATGGATTGTTTGATAGGCTTGATTGATTGATGATTCATGAAAAAAGTAAGTTAATTATCCTTGATGAGAATGATAGATGTCAAAGTGGAAACCAATTGATAAAGGTGGCTCATTGATATGATGCATAGATGAAGATGGATCAATGAGTTGTCATTGATACATGATGATGCATAGTTTGTTTGATGAAAAGATGACTCATTATTGTCTTATCATGATTGATAAGGTGCACAAATGGATGAACTCCAAAGTAGTCCCCTTATGGTGAAAGCCCTCACGAGAAGATGCTTTGCGGTTTTAGTTATCCTAGAAGAACGGTTAGAGGACCCATTCTTGTATGTGGAATAATGAGATGAAGATCAATGAAGTTGTTGGAGAAACTATCCTAGATGGATAGTTCTTGTCATGCCATTTCCGGTGGTATGTGGAATGTCACATAACTCCTCACGGTTTGAGAGTTATGGCCTTATGAAGTTGGAGGACCCCCATATGAAAGCTTGAAGCCTCCAAGGTCAAAGAAGTCAAAGTGCTTGAAAATAAGAATCATTATTTAAATGATAAAGTAAAGTGACAAAATCAAGATGGATTTTTTAAATAATAAAGAGAAGTGACAAAATCAAGAAGGAATATTTAAATGATAAAGCATTGGAGAACTTTCTATTCATGGAAAGTGGTTAACCCTAAGATATGGAAAATAGGTTAAGTGACCTAGAAATGGGTTAAGTAACCTAAAATGGGTTAAATTTCCTAGAAGATGAAAGTATAAATAAGAAGCTATGATCTCTTATGAAATGTACATATGGTGAGAATCCTTTTCTGTGGATCAATGGAGAGCTTCTTGTGAATATCTTTTGGAGTATTGATGGTGAGATTCTTGTGAGAGCATCTTATTGGTGTGGATATATTGAGCATGATTGAAGATATATTCTAAGGAAGAGAGAGAGAGGAGGATCTCATGGATGCATCAAAGTTTCAGCAATATCAGAGATCTTGACGAAAAATTCTTAGAACTTCATAAACCCTAGTTTCTGATGCATATGCGGGCTGTCTATGTATACAGTGCGTATACATTGAGGTATATTCGGGTTGGATGTGTATAGGGTGAGTATGTACGAGGGATGTCTGAAGATAGGGAGCATATTGTGGACAAGATGGTGAAGATTTGTGCTTGAGCTGGTGCCAAGCTCTTGGATGATGAGGCAGGTTCCAAATCTGCATTCTATGGCCTCAGATCTATCACTGAGACACTGGTATGGTTACATTATGGTCTTGATGGATACTATTGTTTGATGTGTTGTGAATGCTTAGGGAATTCTTGGTATGGATTCTATGATGTGGTTCAGTTTGGTTGATTTGGTTGATGGAGTGAGCAATACTCTTTTGATTCATTGGTGACATGATTGCTATGTTATACTAGTTGTTTATACATGAATACATGATTGAGATAGCATTCATATTGATTTTTTGTGGAGCATGAGCAAGTTATTGGAGAGCTTGGATGTGTTTTGACTGGCTGGTGGTCAGTTTGGGCAGTGCGGGACAGAAGAGAAAGATAAATTGGCTGCAAAAGATCTGAGTTAGACAAACCCTAATAAGATTAGAATCACATGCATGTTGCATTATACACTGGCCGCGTGCACACATATTGTTGCCTCAGTTGCATTATACACTGGCTGGTGGTCAGTTGCATTATACACTGGTCAGTTTGGGCAGTGAGAGACAGAAGAGAAAGATAACACGAGACATTGTAGTCGACACCATTTTTCCATTTTAGTGTTGGTGCCAACTTTTTCTTGTAGGATTAGGAGCCTTGTAAGTTGTATCGTGACTTTGAGAAGAATTTGTATGCTTCACTTTCTCATCTATTATAGGCCATTCCCTAAAAGGCCCTCAGAGTTTTGTTTTGAATTTTCATTACTTATAGTTTCTCGCGCTTTTGAGCCTAATGGGAAACTCCATTTTTTTACTTCTTGCTTACAACTCATGCATTCTCTTTTGCCACTTCCCTTTGCATCTATTGCTCTTGCATTTCGACCTTCATCCTTGTAGAAGACATCTTTCTGAGTGTACACCAATTGCTCGACAACTTTTTTTATTTTGTTTTACATAAATTTGTTTCATGCACTTGAAATGTAGTTGCATACCCCTGATACACTCATCTTATTCACTATATTTTAACATTTAATCCTTTTTGAACTTCCAAAAACACGAGAAAGCCAAAAACATAAAAAAAAATTGCCAAGGGGGGAGAATTTCAATCTTTGTTTTCGATTAAGTTGAAGTAGAAACCTTAGCCTTATCACCCTTCAACATGGAACTTATTTATCTAGGTGGATATCGGTGACCACCCACCTTTTCCACCAACTTAACATGGTTCTCCATACTGGCAATTTTGTTACAGTTTTATGGGATTTTCTGGGTCCTAAACTTATGGGGCTATTTCGAGGCCTTAAACAATGTTTTATGTGAAGGGTCAATGGCATAGGTTTGTGACAAAACTAGGATATGTTGTAATATTTTAGTCCTCACTTAGAGCTTTCCAACAAGCTACTATGTGTGTTGAACAAATATTGTATGTAAATGTTGTGCCCCCATAAAGTTGACATAGAAACTAACACCAAAAATACCTTTTGGCTTTTCAAAATCACCTTTTGGCGCTTGGCCTCCCAGGGTTAGGGATTTGGACCTTCAGGGTTCTTTATTTATGTGAAAAGGCAATCCTTACAACCTCTAGTATTATCTTTTGTGATCGAGTGTAACCGACATCTCTCTCTCTCTCTCTCTCTCTCTCTTCATAGATAAACTATCTTCATTCTAGCTAGTTTCTCTTCCATAGTATTCCACTATTTTAATCATTAATAGAAATTGAGTTTTCACTGTGCTCTCTTCTATATTCTTGTTTGTATTTTAGTTTTTCCCTATACAATCCAAATCAGTGGTATTAGAGAAATCCACTCCTTATTTTTTTTCTCAATGCATGTCCCTAACGAGGTCAACACATAGAGAGTTAGGTCTCGAGCTAGTTTCACTAGAAGATGACTACTCTCGCTAGCCCAAGTGACCTCCCATGGTAGGGGAAAGGAGATATTAAGGAGCATGATATCCTATCAAGATGTTGCTTGAGGAATCCCTAGCGTGACAAAGGAATGAGATGATGGACAACTTCGCCCAGATCCTCGAACGACAGTTGATGGTGGGCAAGGCACCTTCAACAAGCAACCATTTCAAAGGTGCAACACCCTTCAAGGTATAAATTAACTTTGATATCCTTTTATTTAAAGGTTATATAGATGTACATGCTTTGGATAAATGGTTAAATCTGCTAGAGGATTATTACTGTGTTAAAAAAAAATCAATATCGAAAATATCACCTTCACACTCTTTAAATCCCTACTCATTGTCAAATTTTGGTGGGAAGGATATTGTGAGAGACATAACAAAGACAAGTTTGTAACATTCAGGACATGACCCACTTGGGCAGCCTTTATTGATTCCCTCAAGGAGCAATTGTACCTTTTTGTAATATATGATGACTAATACATGAGATGGATGTCTCTGCATAGAGAGAGAGAGAGAGAGAGAGAGAGAGAGAGAGAGAGAGAGAGTACACCAATATCTTCCATACCTTGTGCTCCAAGATGGGTATCAAAGACTTTGAGTGACACCTGGTTTTGAAGCAATACAATGGACTACATAGGCACATCCAACTGGATATGGATTTCTTGGACATCTCCTCACAAGGATTCACTTATCAATATGTTGCCAAAATCGAGAAAAAATGTAAGCAATGAAATAAGTAGGAGTTTGGGTTTGCAAATATGCCACAAAAAAGTATGGTAAAAGCAAACCTAACTAAAAAACAAGGGACATAGTAGGGAGATCCAACTACGAGACAACCAGTCCAAGATACAGTACAAAAAGGGTAATGAGAATTCAAGGAAGGACATTGGAAAGTAAACCCCCCCGCACAACACTGATGAATGTCACTCGAAACAATCATTTTTCATCGAGCTTAAAGAAAAAATGTCAGACCTTGAATCAAAGTCTAATTCAAAATAGAATAAGGGAAAGATGATCATTGATGCAGAACCCAGAAGGGAAAGAGGATCATTGATGCAAAACCCAGTGCTATTATCGCAACCACAAATATCCAACCATACAAGTTAGAGGATCTTTAGGAGGGGGGGAAACTCTTATATTCACATATGTGCATGAAGGGTATCCCACTACATTTCATTGTTGAAAACGAGAACCAAAAGAACCTAATCGTAGCTGACGTCATCCATATATTGAAGCTACCAACAACTCCACACTCCCAACCATACACCATCGATTGGTTGAGCCAGGGACGTGACCTTCATGTCATCCAAGACTACCGCTTATCCTATGACTTCAAGCCCTTCAAAGATGAGGTATTGTGCGATGTTTCCCAACTCAAAGTTTGTGATGTTATTTTAGGACAACCCTATAGGTGAAAACTTCATGATGTTTATGAGCCCCGACCCCATAGTGTCATTGTCACTTTGGGAGCTCAACCCTAGAGGGTACCAGAGGTAGTTTCGACTATTGCAATTTCATTGATCTTGCCAAAAATGTGCCAAAAGGTAATATCTTAGATTGTAGAGTTTGTCCTCTTCATGGTTCAGTCAGAAGGTGAAGCAAATCTCATTGTGACCACTGCAATTTCAACACAGGGTCTCTCTACACAATAAAAGTAGGTGGACAAGGTTGTAGAGGATTATAGAGACATCTTCACCTCACCTATATGGGGGCCTCTACACTGTCAGGTCAAACATCTCATTGAATTTATACCTGATGCTCCCTTACTCAATGGTCCAATATATATATGCTCCCTTATGGAGAATGAGGAAATAAAGTTTCAAATTCATGATCTCATCCGAAAGGGTCACATTCGACTGTGTTCATCACCTTTTGGGAGCCCAATTGTGTTGGTGTAGAAGAAGGATGTCACATGGGGATTATGTATTAATTATAGAACCTTGGACAAAATCATTGTTAAGAATGGATATTCAATGCCTTGTATTGACAATCTTCTTGATCAACATAAGGGTGCCAAGTTCTTTAATAAGATTGATCTGAAGTCAAGCTACCACTAGGTTTTGATAAAACAAACCGATGTATGGAAGACAACCTTCAAATCTAAAGAAGGCTTTTTTGAGTGGTTGGTCATGCCTTTTGGCTTGACTAATCCTCCAATGACATTCATGAAGATGATGGATGATATCTTGCAACTATTCACAAACTCTTTTGTGGTCATATATTTGGATGACATCCTCATCTTCAATCAAACCCGGGTATAAAATTTGCAGCACATTTAGTAGGTCCCAAGCACCATGTAGGATGGCCATTTTTGCACCATGTAAAAAGTGTATCACAGTCGAGGCCACTACTATGCTCTTCTTTGAGTATGTTTGGGTTCATTTTGGGCTACCACGAACCATTATTTTAGATAGGGAAATTTTTTTAGTTAGTACCTTTTGGTCCATCCCATGGTCTCCGATGGACACCAAGTTGACATAATTGATTTTCTTTCACCCCTAAACAAATGAGCAATTAGAAGTGGTCAATGGGATGGTTTTACATATCCTGCACATCTACAACTCCAAGAATCCACATACATGAGATGAGAGCCTCCCATATGTTTAAAATAGCTATAAAAAATTCCTCCATGACTATATTGGCCACAACCCTTTTCATGCGTGCTTAGGGTTCCAACCATTGGCTCCCATTGATGTAACACTTCTCTTTCCATCTTCATTGACAAAGTCCTCCCACACTCAGATCGACGCAGACAAAGGAACCAAATTTGTTGAATGGATCTAGCATGTCTAATAATAGGTTCATGATACATTGTAGAACTCAATCCTAACTTACTTGATAAATATAAAATGGATCAGATCATGGACACCAAGATGAAGCGAACCCACCAACAAAACATCTAACTCTATCAGGTTGTTAAAGTGGGATAACATCTTCAACAAGGAAAATGGCTCACCAAGATTTATATTCAAAAAAAGTTGCAATGGGCACCATTAATTCTTAAGGGGGAGGACTAATCCAGGTGGATATCTATGGTCACCCAACTCTTCCACAGAATCAACACATTTTTCCATCTTGGCAGTTTTGTTATGATTTTGTGGGTCCTAAACTTTCGAGTTCTTTTTGAGGTCCTAAACGATGTTTTATGTGAAGGGTTACCTTTGAAAAACCTAGACCATGATTCAATATTTTAGTCCTCATTTAGAGCTTTACAATGAGCTATTATGCATGTCAAACAAAGATTGTATGCGAAAGTTGTGGCCCTGGAAATTTGGTGTAGAAACTAACGCCCAAAAATGCCTTTTGGAGTTTCAAAAACACCTTTTAGTGATTCACCTCCTAATTTTAGGGTTTTGTACCTTTAGGGTTCTTTATTTATGTTAGAAGGCCATCCTTTCAACCTATTGTATTAGCTTTTATGAATGAACATAGCCAGCATCTCTCTCTCTCTCTCTTCTGAGATATGATACCACCATTCTAGCTAGTTTGTGTTCTACAATATTCCGCTATTTTAATCATTAATAGAAGTTGGGTTTTCAATGTATGTTCTCTCTGATACATTCCTCTGTCTGTTTCATTTTGTTCCCTATACAATCCAGATCAATTGTTTGTGTTAGTCTTTTACAGTTGGGTTTTAGTATTGCCATAGAAGTTGTACCATGATTTTGAGTTTTTACTCCTCCGATTGATTATTCTTTTTGTTCTTATGTAGAATGCTTCAATGCATCCTATGATGTCCCTTTATATCATTGGTCCTTTTGGATTCAGTTGTTTCCCAATTCCTTATTATGTTGTGCTAATGTTCAAGGGAATTTTGAGCTCTAGTTGGCCTTTCTGCAGATTTGTTGATCATTTATGTCAGCTTTCCTTGTGTCAATATGCTGATTTTCTCTAACAACACTTGGTATGCACTAATACCATGTTGAAATCCTCTACATAGCACCCGAAAATTAAATCCTAATAAATCAATTATCAAATTAAAGCACAACTAAGTAATCAACTAAACATGCAACGGAATAAAAAAACTAGGAAACCGGAATCTCATGCACAAGAACTCATATATTTTCGAGTATAAACCACTAGAAAAACTCTGGAGGGAAAACAAGTTCTAATATGCTTTTATTGAGGTCAAATCAAGGTTCCCGTAGTAGGGAAAATGTCCAACTAGGAGAATATACACTGCAAAAAAACCTGACAATTCCTGAGCTACTGTACGACCCATACCAACATGCTTTTTGAGGTGTACATGCCTTTCCTTCAACAAACTCGTGTACATATGTGATTATCTCCACTAAAACCCGCACACATGTACAAAAATACTTTACAAACACTTTTGTATGGTGCACCCCTTTCCTATGGCTTCAATAAGTTAAAACCACCCACGTCTGCCTCTGCTCTCTCTTCTGCTTGACTTGTATGATCTATAGATGGAAGTACTTATCCATCTATCCGAGATCTTGAATCACAGTCCTTCATGATAGAACCCTCTATGCATCAACACTTGTCCTCGGTCCTCTTGAATCATAGTCCTTCATGATCCAAGCACTTGAGAAAAGGTTCTTCTTTGCTCCTAAGTGTGACCTCAGTGACTCCACATAGCTAGCAAAGTTCCTCCTTTGATATCCGTGTGAAAATTCCTTGATCTTTGCATCTCACCAAAGATCCTCATCTTGGTATCACACCAAAGATCTGACCTTGACATCTCATCAAAGTGTCTTCTCCTTTACCCTAGCCTTGCTTTTATAATAATGAGTTATAATATATTTCTAATCTCCAAAGTGATTAGCAGTTGAGATTACTTCTCGCACCCACTTGAGATTTACATGCTAATTACTTTTAACACTTTCCCTAAACAACTCAATTCACTAATAAAAAAACTTTACTTTAATAATTCCTTTAACTAAAGTAGATCTACCAAGGTAAGGCTTTCGACAATTTCCACACATCTAGATACATAGACCTATGTGGAAATACATGTTCGATGCTACCACTAACATCAACTTTCATGTTGAGGGGTCCTAAATCCATTTAACTCAACAGTAGGAACCAAACCCTCCATTGAGGCCCAATTAGACTCTGGAGCGTTTAATGGTGGAATGGTTCTCCAGATCTTGCAATCTGACTGATTAATCGATGAGCTTTACGTTTTCTTGTGGAAACTCCTCTTCATTTCAGACGTTCTCTTTTGTATTTTCACTTATAGGTGGGACCGATACAAGATACAAGCCGATATAAATCAACTAGGTAACAAAGTGGAAAAGCTTAACTACTAGAGAAGACTGAGCTTGGGATAACCCTTTCACTCTATCATGTAGACAATGATTCTCTACCACAAGCCTAGTACTAATACATTAACCTGCTGGTGTTCCAAGTATTCATTAAGGTACACTTATTAGAAGAAAACATACATGCAATAAACGATGGAAAGAAAAATAGTTTCCTTAACTCTAATCATCAATCACATATTAACACAACGATTTAGTTTTCATCATTAAAGACAAGAACTTATAAAAATATTGAATCAGATAAATTATCAACAGATTCAAAAGTTCTTACTCGTTACAACATCCATTCATGAGATAAAATCAGAAATAATTCTTCTTTAGATCCAATCACACACGCTTTTGATGAAAAACACAACTTTGTCTCTGGTCCTAAACATGACTTCTCAATTAAGGCAGCGATGAAATAGTTTTTGAAAAATCCAAAAATGAGGGTCTTTGCAACAACCATAGACCCCTTGATAACAGGTTGATCCTCTTATTTATAACATATTATTAACTAAAAATAACTATTAAAAGTGCAGCTAAGTAAAACAAAAACTCACCACATGGTGCTTTCATCTCTCAGTCTTCTAAGAGTCATCAAATCATCTCACTTGAGTGGATGAATGTTCTCGTACTCCGACCATTTGACGAAGAGATCCTCACATGTGTTAGCATACAGGAATCAATGTTGTTCCATTAGGGCCGAAATGATCTCACTTATCTCTACTGCCCATGCCCGATACTTGAATATTCTGGTGCTTAACTGCTGCAACATGGTTCAAACTTTGATCGGTTGTTCCATGAACTGTTGCACTTGACCTGGCACCATATTCGTCACCCTTGCTATCTACGCAACCCACTATTAATCTTGTTCAACATGTAATTTGACTATGTCACGCAAGTCGAAAAAGTCATTGGGTGTGTCGAATTTAGGGAGGCCGATATATCTCATTGCCCGATTGATCTTGGTCCAACTCTTCTTGCACTTGACCCATTTCTCTTGGATTTCCCGATGAGGTTCTTGAGCCATTTTTACCCAATATTCGACTGAATTATTTATGCGATCGATGCTGCTTTCCCTTAGTACCTAGATTTCATGCTCTTCGACATCTTGGCCCTGTTGAATTGTGATGATGTAGTTGATCCTTTCCACGACCTGATGTGTGTTGACGATTAAATTCGCAACAAATTTTTTCCCGAAAAGTTTTGCTAAAATCCTATTAATAAAAAAGCTAAATAATAATAGTAGGTGGGACCCCCTTGTAGATTGAAAATCAAGTCTGGTGCTTCTTCAATGTTATGTTACTGTACGACACTACTTTCATGGTTGACGATATCTTGTTTTATTGGATATTGGATCAGGCATATTATACATGCTTCCCTTGTTGTTCCAAGCTCAAGTTTTATACTGAAGTTTTTCATGGTTATCATTGCTGTCTGTTCTTGGATCTTTTACTTGTGACACTTGCAACATAAACATGTTAGTAACAACAAATGAAATGAAATTGAAAAAAAGAGACTATCCTATGCTAACATACTATACTACATGCATTGAAAAGATTGTAGCAAATCCTAGCTAACATATGATAGCCATGCGACTTATCGAGGTTATATAGAGCATAGTTGACATGCACTTCTGTATAGTGGAGATGGTAATATGTGATATGGGTAGAGCTCTTGGAAATTAGAGGTTGTTGGTCTCGATGCATGGTTCAAAGTGGATGATTTGTTTGATTAGTAGCTGGTGCGTACTAGGAATTGAATGAACTTGAAGGTGGAGTTGATGTGCATTTACTACACATCACCTTTACTCCTACCGTTGGACGCCACCCTAGTCAGGTTATTGTTAAAACATTGTTGCTGTGGTTATGCTATGATTTCTTAGCAGGAAGGAACTACTCGACCAATTTGCATTTTAAGGCATTCGATTACATTTATATCTTTTTTGGCCCTTCATGAGTCTGCTCTGGTTATGAAATGGATGTTGGCTCAGGTGTATTGGTTTGTGCCTTCCTTAAGTATTGCAACTGTGTAAAAATGGTGATTGTGAGATGTTGATGATTCTCTTTGCATTGATGTTGAAATCATAGTATTTATGGTTATCCTGGGCGTTAGTAGTCACAATAGATCTTTGTTATCAGTGCTAGTATAGTTGGAGGGTTTTGTTGGTTTTGGGTCAGCTAGCTGTCCTCACGTGTTCACACCTATGCCAAGTCTCTAGTTTTATGGGTTTACTGGTTGAAGGATTTCTGTGTCACTGTGTTTTGTTCACTTCGGCATTGGTTGATTTCACCACTAAAGGTCACGAAATGGGTTTTTCTATTCTCACTCAGCCTTGTCTTCACCTCTATGTTGTGGTTGTTCGATCGAAGAGCACGAGGGTTATACCCTGTGTGCATTAAATAACATTTCCAGGCCAAACTAGAGCTTTACCTTTCAGTTACGCACCCCTATCATGGATTTATAAACGTCCACAAATGATTCGTGGTTCTTTCTATATGCACCATGGCCTCAAAGTTTTCACCATTAAAAGTTGTGGATCTTCTCTCCCTGTGTTGGCTATGGAACAAACCTTAGCCCTCCAGTCTGAAGATTGATAGAGAAGACCAGCCTAGCCTGTTGGTTTTATGACTTGGTTATTGTTGGATGATGGTATAATTGCTGACTAATTTGAGCACAGGCTCACCTAGTTGGTCGCGTGACAGTCGTGTTGGTTGGTACATAGTCACTGCCTCTATTATAACAATGGTAAACTCTACATTGCCAATTTCACTTTCAAAGTACACAGTCACTCTCCTTAGGCTAATAACTCAATATTGTTAATGGAGAGGGCCTCTGCCCCGATTTGAATTGAAGCATGGGTATGCATAGTTGACACAAATTGTTAGGTTGGTTGATTTTTTATGACAGTGGCGAGTTTTTTGGTTGATACACAGTCACTGGTAATTTCACTAATGATTATTTGGATGATTAGCTGGAATTGGTTACAAATGCTTGATGTTTCTCACGCATGTCACGTTGTGTGTGTGGTGTTTTTTGCAAAATGAAATAATGGTCATGGTAACTGTGGTTTTCTTTGGGGCTGAATGATTATTGAACCATATGACTATAGAAAATATATCCACTGCATCCTTATGTTTGTTCGATTGTATAAGCCCGAGTTTGCACATCATAGTTGATTACTGTGTGACTAAATCGAAGCAATATTGTATTAAATCGATGGCTCAACATGATTCGTTGAGTTATTTCCGTGACTGTGTGTTTGTTGTGTTAAATGGAAATGTTGCATCGTGGTGTTTTGTTAGTTGCACACTGTGTATAACATAGATGGTTTGGGTTTTCACACTGATGGATACCCACAGGGTTTTAAGCATGTTTTTCTGCAGCCCGATCATTTATGGAGACATGCTTGTTGTTGATACCTCGTCGGTTGGATAGGTGGCCCAACTTTTACAGTCACATTAGATTGGGCTTGCACAGTGATGGAGTTACACTTGCATGATTGAATTATTCGACGCATATCTTGTGTTCGAATGGTGGCTGTTGTCTATTTAATTGTCAATTCAGGTTTTGGTAATTTGATCTTGATTATTGGGTGATTTCCTATATATATTTAACGAATATCATTGCATTTAAAATGACAGACCCGATGACAGTGATACTGTGACTTCATTATTAATCTTGGAAACATGAATTGGAGTATATTTGTTGATTGAAGTAATGTATGGGCAGTGGTTGATTTTGATGGTTTCCAGATTGGAACGGGTAATGTTTGAAAATAGTTATAAAATGAAAATGATGTAAATGAAAGGAACAAAACCCCTTACAAATTGTGTGGAATACATACTGTCTTGTGGTGACACTGTGTTGGATATTTGATTATGAACAATGAACTAGTTAATTGCACATGAATTGTTGATGGTTGATGCATTTCTTTTCGCATGATCTTTTATGGATCACTTAATTAATTTTATGAACAATAATCGTCCTTTTTCCCTTCCATGATTTCATTTTCCGCTAATTACAAATCCCATTACCTTCCCATTTAATTTTTTCACTCCCTGTTCTGAGATTGATTACAGTCAAAGAATTTTGGTGTTAAGGCAGTTGAAAGTGGCAGTGTCTTGTGTATATTATAGTGATGTTTTATTGGTTTATTTTCAATTGATTGTTGTTGTCATTGAGTAGTAAACATGTTCTTTTTCCCCTCATTGCATCATGATTCACTCAATACAAACCCATCACATATCCTAGAACCCATTTTCACCCCCTGCTCATTGATTGATAGTAAAACAATTTGTATGGATTGGATTGCATGAGTCTGATACATTGCTGAGCCAAAATCCATTTCATATATTAAAAGAGTTGTCATCTATGGTTAATTAAAAGATCATTTGCTAATCAATCATGCATGCAGGGATGAGTTATTCAAATACAAGGTTCAAAACAGAGGCCTATTACGCCTCTGTCAAAGAGAAGGACTAAAAGATGATAGCATCAACAAAAGAAAGATGGCCTCACAACTAGAAAATATGGCTTTTGAGTTTTATGTTATCTATTATTGGTGACAATTGACTTCAGGGATCTTTGGACAACATGTTTTATTTTGGATATATGAGTATTATTTTTGAAATAATTTCAAATTTCTTGAGCTAAAATTGCCAGAAATGAATATGTTGATGGGAGACACAAGGAGGTGTGTTTTTCTTAACTAATGGTTATGTTATGATTGTTATGATTGTTATGAACTAAAGGGAGTCACAAGGCGTCCCAACTACTAGTTATTGTTTAATTATGACCCTTATTATAATTATTACTCTCCCCCCTAACTAAAGTTAGTTGAGTCTTTTAATTAACTTAACTAATGAGTTGGTTCAACTACTTCAACCAATTCAAATTTGTTAAAATCCAAGGGAAAATGAGGAGAAAAGGGGATAGAAGCTGAAGCATACAAAGGTTTGATCTTTGAGTTTATGTTGAGATAGTTTAGTTTTCATTCATTCATTTATTCACCACAAGCCTAATTCTCTTTTATGATAGCAGGGTCTTATTGTAGACAACAATATTCAGGGCTGAATCACATCATTCAAACAATTGTTGTTCAGAGGTGTTGATCTATCTTTGATAGTTTGTGTAGACTTATCTGTTTGTAAATTAGTTTTCATGATTGACAAAGGCTATTGTGCAGAGTCGAGTGGGTACCAATCTGTGTCAAGCTGATCCAATTTTTAGAGTTCAGTTTTGGTTTTCTGTTAGAGGTCCTTTTGTATGTTCCATCGGGGATGTCTAAGTTTGACTTTGGTCCAAAGTTTCTGCATGAGATTTTGTAAAGAAAATGACTCTTTTTTGAATTTGAATGAAATAAAGGATTGCTTTATGTCTCATCTGTCTTGATTATCATCTTGGTGACTTTTCTTCTATCTTTACATTTATTTCAGCAATTGATATGTTTAGAAAATTACATTAAAAGAGAATTTCCAGCAAGCTTTTTGTTGATAAAAGACTAGCCTAAGCACTTGTAATCAATACTTGTGAGTTAGGATGTTATTTTTGTTGGCTATAAACATAGGGTGATATTCCTGTCTATTTTTCTTCAGCCAAGCAGAATCTGAAAATGCTTGAGTAAGATCATTTCATATCTCTTCCTCAACATTTATTTGGCGACCATATTGGGGAGATCTTTGATATCTCTCTGGCTAATTTTTTTACTCAATTTTCATCGATACATCTTACCTTTCTGAAGTGGATTCTTTGACTGTTTTACTATTAATGATTGTTCCTGTTGCAAAGCAACCCAATCTTGAGCCCGGTCTCTAAGACCAGACCAACATTGCTTTGAAATTGTTCCATACTATTTTAGACACTGCCAACACCCATGCTGAGCTTAGCCGTTCTTGGGCAACAATTGAACGAGATATTATTGTTCAAGAAAAATTGGAAGCTAGACGTAGACAACCTAGAAATCAACAATAACCTTTTGTTTCTTTAGTTTTGGCCTTTATTTCATGTCCTTACATTCTCTTGCTTCTAGAAGAAGAAGAGGCTTGTCATTTGAAATCAATCCTATTGCTGAAATAGGAAGAAGAAACATTGTGTTATCTGTCCAACAAAGTGCTCTAATGAGGACTTTATCTGATTCATCCATATCCTCTTTCTTTCCCTAACCTATCACCCACAGGATGGCATCTAGTGGAGGCTCTGGTGGCACTGGAGGTGCTTCATCTTGTCAATATTAATCATCATCAGTGATTGGTAGCTTATATAGCCACCATACCCCTGTCCAATCTACTACAAATCCTACCAAATTCATAAAAAAGTATGGAATTTTTCAGTTCAAAGAAGACGCCACAACCACACCGTGGCATGTGTCCTCTCCTCTTAACCTAGCACCTGCTACTCATCCACTTCCAAAGTTTAAAGAGAACCTGCCTAAGTTTTAAGGGAATAACATTTTCAGTACCAATGAACACCTAGTGGCGTTTTCTAATGCTTTTCATAACATAGGGGCCAACGACAATGACACCTGCATGCGCTTGTTCGTCAATTCTGTTGGGGTCCTATAATTATAGGCGAGTCGATTCTTCGACTGTTGATTTGGCGTTCTCCCTCGTGATGATGAAGTCTGGCTYAGGTGATTYCGTTTCCTCCCTCCATCCTTTTTCACTCGATCCSCCATCACCCTGCTRCATCCTTCATACACRCTGYGYCMTYTCTCYCCTTGTCYTTTGTCAGCCTCCATTATCCCGCCWTCCWTCACCTGTCCATAAGCAAACAGACTTAGGATAAACAATGCTAGCAATATAGTTAGTCTAGGTTAAACTAATAAATAAATGACTATTTAATAATTAATTAATTATTAATTAATTAATTAATTAATTATTAATTAATTATTAATTAATTAATTAATTAATTATTAATTAAGTTAGTAACTAGGTTAGTAAATAAGTTAGTAATTAGGTTAGTTTTAATTAAATAAAATTAATTAATAAAAAAAATATATAAAAACAATTATAATAAACATGTTATAATAATTAATAAAATAAAAACAAAGTAATAAAATACATAAATAAACACAAAATATTAAAAAACATTAAAAAAATAAAAAAACAATAAATTATATTAAAAAAAAATAAAAATATAATATAAAAAAAACAAAACCAAAACAAAACTAACCTACATATCCTAAGCCTACCCCCCTCACTCCTTACGTCACTCCCACCTCACACTCCACTCACCCTCCATCCACACTCCCGCCCACATGCCCTCACGTCACCATCCCCTTAAATATACCCCCACCTACCTTCCTTATATCAAAACCCTCCATCGTAAACCATAAATTAACTCAACACCCCAATTTAATTCCGGAGCCCCCCCCCCCTTCCCAAATTTAAAGGGGGGGGGGGGGGGTCCGGAATTTGAAATAACAAACTTGCCAATCTAAACGGCCCCGATCTGACCCCTGAAATCAACGGACCATATTGAATTCCGGACCCCCCCGGTCGGTCTACATTTAACGGGGGGGGGGGGGGGTCCGGAATACCGCTCTCCCGCCAAAAAACCACTTTCCCCAATTTTTACCATTTTTTGCCTATTTTACCACGTCCTCTTCCAGGTCGATTTTTGAGCAAAAAGAGACGAATTTTAAAAATCCGAGAGAGTTTTTTGCTCAACACAGGCTGAGGAACAAAAACCTCTTTCAGTTTTTTCAACGGAGTCACGAGCAGAGAGCATCGAAGACATCTTTGAGGCCTATTTTTTCAGATTTTCAATTTTCCGCTTCAGTCCCGATCTTGCAGGAGCTGTCATGGCCAGCTGGGGACGAATTTGGAGAAACCGAAAGAGGTTTTTGTCCAGAACATGTCCTTCTACAATAACCTATTTTGGTTTTCTCCCAGGTGTCATCATTGAAGATAAAGTCATGTCTGATCGAACCCCTGTTACGGTCCATTTTTCATGGCAGAAAACTCCGAATTTTGTGGGAGTGATGGCTATTTTTGGCCGAGGCGGTTAAACCGACTCTCGGAACTTGATGAGGTGATCTACCCTATTTATTGAGATGATTTTAATGTAAAAGGGTTCGACCTGTGTAAATATTTTGGTCCTTTTTTTGGCTGGAGTGTGGGCCTTGTTGCTTCAGGAGGTTTCTCTGTAATGTTGGAATGGAAAATCATTAATAGAGAAATGACTTACAAGATTCTCGTGTAGCAGTGTTGGTGGTGTGTCCCTTGTCTGTCTTTAATAATCTTTCTGCTATCATTCAAACAATTTCATTTCTTATTATTCAAAAACAGTTAATGGAGAAGAATTTATGCATGCATACTCTTTGTCCAAATTTTTCAATAATCTTTATGTTTTCTTCTAAAACTCAGCCTATGAATTCTTAACTGCTCATTTGCTCAGTTTTCCTTCCCCATTTTCCCTCAAATCGACACCCTTTAAACTTGATTCGACCCAACAACTGTTACTATCTTTCCCTGTGGAGACATTTAGCTTTTGATTTGATTTGATCATTGTCTTATAAACAGACCCCATAGCCCAATGGTGATCTGAGAAACTCGTCAACCACATCCTCATCTAAATATTTTCAAAAACCCCCAATCCATGTTCTTCATAACTAGCCTAATACCTCCTCAAACAAAGCTATGTCACACAAAGAGATCCCTCTCTGAGTCTTGGAGGGCCAGATCCAAGACTCGAAGCGGTTTTGATGTTGCCTCTGTGACTGCCTCACAGCCTTGGGCAAATTACAGAGTGCTAACAAATTCATTGGAAGGAAAGGCTGCAACCGACTTCTTTGACCTTCCTCCTAAGATCCTATCTACTTGGGATGATTTAATATATTAGTTCCGATCCACTTACGAGCAATCCAGAATCCCTGCCAAGAAGTTAAGGGAATACAATAACGTCAATTATAAATAAGGTGAGACCATCAAGTATTTCAACCTGCATTTCACCAAGTTGTACAATCGAATCCTTGAACTGATTTTCCCTCAGAACCAAGCCTATTTCATGCATTACTACAATGAATTTCCTTCTCTCTACCATCATAGGCTTAAGGAAAAAGCCATTGATAATCTCAGTTCCACTCTACATACCTATTCAGAGTATAAAGAACAACTTGAAAGAACTGGTCTTCGCTAGGGGGAATCAGTTAGACAAACATACATGTCCGCTCTCTTCCAGCTAGTACAAGATATGAACAATCGTATGATATCATTCAAGCGAAAGGGAACTGTCTCCCCTCTCACCCCTGGAGCTCCATCCTCTTCTGCACCCCGTTTTAGAAATCCAGTTGAAAACAATTTCAGCCTAAGGCTATCCTGCCTCGGAGTTGGTGTAAATTTTGCGAGGAGCAGCGTGAAGAAACCACATGTGAGGTAAAGAAGAGTGCCAGAGATAAGATATTTGGTAAGAGACCAGAAGAAACTATTGTTGTCCTAGACTTTTCGGATCCAGAGGATGTCATGGTTATCATTACTAGAAACAAAGCCTATGCTGCCAAAGGAAAATTTGATTCTCCCCGCAGTTCTTCTAGCCCGAGTTCGTCCTCAACCGCTGCTACACTTGAAGTTTCTAAGGCTTCTGGGAGTCAAAGAATCATTCCCCCCCTTCCCACTTCCAAATACAATATCTTGAATCAGTTGGCCAACATCAAAGCAGATGCAACCCTCCTAGACATGGTTTCCATCCCTGAACAACAGATGGATCTGAAACAATTCATGGAAGGAAAAGCTTCCGTTGTAGCCAATATTTTCGAAGAGGTAGACGAAGAGGTTTCTTCTGTAAATAAGGTAGGTGTACATAAATTTAGACTCCCTGTAAAAAATCCCCCCTTTTATATTTCTATAGAGATCATGGATAAGATTGCCCATTGTTGCCTCATTGATGGTGGTTCGGGCCCAAGTGTGATGTCAAATATTATTATGGAAGAGCTAGGCTTGTCTTGTACAGGTGAAAACACTAGAAGCATGCTCTCTTATAATAGTCTACAACAAAACACCATAGGTGAGATTAAAGATGTGGCCTTAGGTTTGTGCGCTCATCCTAAAATAAGGACGACCCTCAATATTCAAGTAATCGATATGCTAGTAAGAAATTACTCAATCATCTTAGGAAGAGATTGGAAAGCTTCAATGGGTGGATACCTCTCACTCGACGGAACACATACATTTGTTCCTTGGAATGAAAAAAACATTATAGTCCTAAGAGAAGGAAGGATATCACTCTACATAGAGAGTGTCCCACAACCTAACGTAGACTATATCGAAGAGAAATTAGGAGTGTATTCCATATTTTCCAAGGAAGATAACATTCCCATGGAACAAATTGATTTAGATGATGGCATGTGGAACATGCACTTTGATGGTTCATGCTCAAATGAAGGTAACATAGATGGCATTATCTTGATTTCTCCTGTAGGAAAGATCCATAATTTCTCTTACCGGTTGGAGTTCGCTTGCACTAACAATGTCATTGAATTCAAAGCCCTGTTATTAGGCATTGAAAACACTTATAATATTGGCTATGGTCACCTTTCAGTTTTTGGGGATTCCGAGCTTGTTGTGATTATTGTGCATAAAATTTACTCTCCTAGCAAAAAGTTGATGAAAGGATACACCCAAACCATTTGGGCCCTTATCTCGAACCTTTTATCTTTCAACATCACCCATGTTAAAAGGGAGTTAAACTCAATAGCTAATCGGTTAGCCTTTTTTGTAGCCTCCCAAAATCGGTAACTTATGCCACATAGACCTGATTGTACCTTTCAATCCCTATGTCGTCCACATATTCCCGAAAATATAGAATCTTGGTAGGTCTTCCCTAATGATGAGAGCATTCGTGATTTTATCCAAAATGAACCTTTTAAGCCTAATGAAATTACATGCATAGAAGATAACAAGATTCCTAAAGGCTTGACTCCTCTAGAGAGTTCATTTTCTTCGAGTGATGTAGGCAACAAGGAGAAACAAAAAGAAGAAGAGTCGAAAAGGAAGGTGGGTGAAACCATCTCCTTGAACCTTGGGACACTCGAGACTCCAAAGAACGTCAAAATAGGTGCCAAATGTTCAGATGAAGAGAAGGAGAAGTTTTCCAAGTTGCTTGGTGAATTTCAAGATGTTTTTGCTTGGTCTTATGAGGATCTTCGTGGTTTTGATCCTGGCCTTATAAAACATGCCATTCCCATTCAGGGACGCGTAAAACCAGTCCAAAAAAACAAAGAACTATCAACCCTGCACTAGAAGCAATTATTCGAAAGGATTTGGAAAAACTTTTGAAGGCTGGAATCATCTTTCCAGTCAAGTATTCTGAATGGGTCTCAAATCTAGTCCCCGTTCAGAAAACTAATGGTCATATTAGATTGTGTGTTGATTTCTGCGCATTAAATCGAGCTAGTATAAAGGATCACTTCCCTCTCCCCAACATGGAAATGATTTTGTAGCAAGTTGTAGGGTCACAAATGATTTCCTTACTTGACGAGTTTTCCGGTTACAATCAAATCAAGGTAAAAAGGGTAGATAGATATAAAACCACCTTTATTACTCATTGGGGTACCTTTGCTTACGAACGTATGCATTATGGTTTATCTAATACAGGTTCCACTTTTCAAAGAGCTATACAATTAGCTTTTGACGATTTGATCAGTAAGATCATTCAGATCTACCTTGATGACTTAACAGTTTACTCTAAAATTCGATCAGATCATTTTGGTCATCTGAGAAAATTTCTCATGTGATGTAGGAAATTTGGAATTTCCCTAAACCCTTCCAAGTCCATTTTTGGTGTTACTGAGGGCAAGCTCCTAGGACACATCATATCCGATTCAGGAATACACATCGATTCTGAAAGGATTGTTGCTATCCTTAACCTCCCTGTGCCTACTTCCAAGAAATAAGTTCAAGCCTTTATGGGGGTTATCAACTTCGTCCATAGGTTTGTTCCAGATTTTGTAGTGATGGTTAAGCCAATCCATAATCTTCTTAAGCAGGGCCATTATTTTTCTTGGACTGATGACGTTGAAAATGCTTTTGAAGGGATTAAGAAAGAAATCAGCTCTGCACCAGTTTTGGCGAAGCCGGATTTTGAGAAGGAATTCACGATATATACTAATGTCACTGAGGAGGCAGTTTCTGATGTCCTTATGCAAAATGATGACCAATGAAATGAAAAACCTGTGGCTTACATGAGTCAAAGTTTGTCCGATGATGAATTTAAATACTCCTTTATTGAGAAACACATTTTTTCTCTTGTTAAGGCTGTTGAAAAGTTTCGCCACTACATCTTAGGTAAGCACATGTTTGTAAAAGTCCCTTTACCTACTGTCAAATTCTTTCTCCCATAGAATTATCTTTCAGGGAAGATTTAACATTGGCTTGCTAAGATCCAGGAGCATGAATAAAACATCATCACTTCTACCACTATTAAGGGACGTGACCTAGCCCTTAACTTGGCTCAACATGCTGAGAATGGTGAAGAAATTGATGAAGAAGATAGTTCCCTTTCAACTCTCTTTTACATTCACAATTAGATCCTCCCTGTGTCTGAACATCCTTGGTATAGGAATTTGGTTTATTATTTACAGAACCAAAGATGTCCATACAACTTAGACACTCATCAAAGGAGAAGAATCCGTCTAGAATATGCAAGATATGTCATAATAGGAGACTTCTTATTTTGAAGATCAGTTAATGGTGCGCTGCTTTGTTGTATAAATAACATATATGCACATAAATTGTTACAAGAAGCTCACGGTTCTTCAAGCTCTGTCATTCATGTAGGAGGTCATTTTTCTGTAAAAACCACTGCTTTCAAGATTATTAGAAAAGGATATTATTGGCCTTCGATATTTCATGACTCTTATGTTTTTTCGAGGTCTTGTGGTAAGTGCCAAATATTTGTTGGGAAAGAACGTCTTTCAGCCATGCCATTACAACCTGTCCTACCAGATTTTCCCTTTTCAAAGTGGGAATTGGATTTTATTGGTCCTATTAACCCTCCTTCTTCAGCTGGGCAAGTTTTTATTTTGACAGCCACAGACTATTTTACAAAATGGGCTGAAGCTGTCCCACTTAAACATTCCACAGACGATCAGGTAATTTCTTTCCTTGAAAATGATATTTTTTCCAAATTTGGTCTTCCATTGGAAATTATTACAGACAATGGTCCCACTTTCATTTCTACTAAGCTGACTCAGTTTTTAGCCAAGTTGGGGGTTAAACATTTCACCTCATCATATTATTATCCCTAAGGAAACGGGCAAGCCGAGTCCAACAACAAAAATCTAGTAAGAATCGTCAAAAGGATCATCGAAGATAGGCCTCGTCAGTGGCACACTCTCTTCACTTATGCCCTCTGGGCATATCAAACTGCCGCCAAAGTAAGCACTGGTTGTACTCCTTTTCAGCTGGTTTATGGTCAAGAATCCCTTTTGCCAACAAAGCTGGAAATTTCTTCCTTAAGGTTGATGCTACAGATCGAAGAATTAAATTCTTCAGATGTTTCACAAAGGGTAAATGCATTACTAGCTTAGGGAGATCAAAGGATGTTTTATTTGGATAATATTAAAAGGGGACAACAAACCGTTAAGAAATATTTCAATAAGAGTGTCAAAACTGTCAAGTTTAGGGTCAATGAAAAATTCCTGCTATGGGATTTGGCTCATGCTGATAGGGGAAGACATTCAAAATTTCAGAAATGATGGCTGGGCCCTTTCAAGATTCCTTTTGTCTTAGGTACCAATTATTACATTCTAAAAGACTTATAGGAGCAATTGCTTCCCTACAACACTAACGGTTCTCACCTAAAGCATTACGTGGAACCAACTTGAAGAGCTCTAATGCTGTGTGGATTCTCTGTATTTTAGTAATGTAGCTCTTTTTCAGTTTTCACTATTTTCTCTTTTCCTGCTTGCAGTAGTTGATTTCCATTTTTGTTTTAAACATTTCCTATTGTTTTTACCTTCTGTCACTTTATTTCTGCTACTTTAATTTTCTACAATTTTATTCTGCTGTATTTCAATTTTGGTCATTTTTTTTTTCAATTTAGTCGGAAATAAAACGTTGGATCAGTTATGTCACAACAACACTCCTGCGAGATATTGTTAGTCAATCACAATCAAGCTTACACGACTGTCATGATGTTTTTCCCTGAGGATACACTTGAATTTGTTGTCTACTTTCACTATTGTCTTATAAAAGGATTGGTTATCTCCCACTTCTTCTTCCCATTTCTTCATCCATTTGAAAATAAAAGAGTAGAGCGTTTAATTTTTTTCCCTTGAGTTAAGGGCTGATTCTGGTTGAATGATTATGCATATAGGGATAATCCCCCTCATACTTAACATTTTTCATGAGCTATTCCCAAATTCTCGGTCATTTTTCCATTAAATCCGCTCACTTCCCCCTATTGCATAATTATTCTGGTTACATCTTCTAAAATTACTATTCTTGGTTTGCAAAACCATGAGTTATGAGTTCTAAATCTGTTGAAAACAAATTTCACTGTGGAGTTGCTAGTTTGTTGACGATTAAATTCACAATGGAGTTTTTCCCGCAAAGTTTTGCTAAAAGCCTATTAATATAAAAGCGAAATAATAATAGTAGGTGGGACCCCCTTGTAGATTGAAAATCAAGTATAGTGCTTCTTCAATGTTATGTTACTGTACGACACTACTTTCATGGTTGACGATATCTTGTTTTATTGGATAATGGATCATGAATATTATACATGCTTCCCTTGCTGTTCCAAGCTCAAGTTTTATACGGAAGTTTTTCATGGTTATCATTGCTGTCTGTTCTTGGATATTTTACTTGTGACACCTGCAACAAACATATGTTAGTAACAACAAATGAAAAGAAATTAAAAAAAAGAGACTATCCTATGCTAACATACCATATTACATGCATTGAAAAGATTATGGCAAATCTTACCTAACATATGATAGCCATGCGACTTATCGAGGTTATATAGAGCATAGTTGACATGCACTTCTGTATAGTGGAGATGGTAATATGTGATATGGGTAGCGCTCTTGGAGATTAGAGGTTGTTGGTCTCGATGCATGGTTCAAAGTGGATGATTTGTTTGATTAGTAGCTGGTGCATACTAGGAATTGAATGAACTTGAAGTGTGGAGTTGATGTGCATTTACTACACATCACCTTTACTCCTGTCCTTGGATGCCACCCTAGTCAGGTTATTGTTCAAACATTGTTGTTGTTGTTATGCTCCGATTTCCTAGCAAGAAGGAATCGCTTGGCCAATTCGCGTTTTAAGGCGTTTGATTACATGTATATCTTTTTTTGCTTCTTCATGAGTCTGCTGTGGTTATGAAATGGATGTTGGCTTAGGTGTATTGGTTTGTGCCTTCATTAAGTATTGTAACTGTGTAAAAATGGTGATTGTGAGATGTTGATGATTCTCTTTGCATTGATGTTGAAATCATAGTATTTTTGGTTATCCTAGGCATTAGCAGTCACAACAAATCTCTGTTATCCGTGCTAGTTTAGTTGGAGGGTTTTGTTGGTCTTGGGTCGACTGACTGTCCTCATGCATTCACAACTATGCCAAGTCTCTGGTTTTATGGGTTTACTGGTTGAAGGCTTTCCGCGTCACTGTGTTTTGTTCACTTCGACATTTGTTGATTTCATCACTAAGGGTCACGAAATGGGTTTTCCTGTTCTCACTTGGCTCTGTCTTCACCTCTATGTTGTGGTTGTTTGATCGAAGAGCACGAGGGTTATACCCTGTGTGCATTAAATAACATTGCCAGGCCGAACTAGAGCTTTACCTTTCGGTTATGCCCCCCTATCATGGATTTGTACACGTCCACAAATGATTCGTGGTTCTTTCTGTATGCACCATGGCCTTGAAGTTTTCACCATTACAAGGAGTGGATCTGCTCTCCCTGTGTTGGCTATGGAACAAACCTTAGCCCTCCAGTATGAAGATTGATAGAGAAGACCAACCTAGCCTGTTGGTTTTATGACTTGGTTATTGTTGGATGATGGTATAATTGCCGATTAATTTGAGCACAGGCTCACCGAGTTGGTCGTGTGACAGTCGTGTTGGTTGGTACATAGTCACTGTCTCTGTTATAACAGTAGTAAACCCTACATTTCCAATTGCAATTTCAAAGTACACAATCACTCTCCTTAGGTTAATAACTTGGTATTGTTAATGGAGAGGGCCTCTGCCCCGATTTGAATTGATGCGTGGGTATACGTAGTTTTTACAACTTGTTAGGATGGTTGATTTTTTACGACAGTGGTGAATTGTTTGGTTGATACACAGTCACTGGTAATTTCACTAATTATTATTTGGATGATTAACTGGAATTGGTTACAAATGCTTGATGTTGCTCACGCATGTTGCGTTGTGTGTGTGGTGTTTTTTTCAAAATGAAATAATGGTCATGGTAACTGTGGTTTTCTTTGGGGCCTAATGATTATTGAACCAGATGACTGTAGAAAATATATCCACTACATCCTTATGTTTGTTTGATTGTATAAGCCTGAGTTTGCATAGCATAGTCGATTACGGTGTGACTAAATCGAAGCAATATTGTATTAAATCGATGGCTCAACACGATGGGTTGAGTTATTGCCGTGATTGTGTGTTTGTTGTGTTAAATGGAAATGTTGCAACATGGTGTTTTGTTAGTTGCGCATTGTGTATAACCTAGATAGTTTGGGTTTTAACACTCATGGATACCCATAGGGTTTTAAGCATGTTTTGTTGCAGCCCGATCATTTGTTGAGACATGCTTGTTGTTGATACCTCGTCGGTTGGATAGGTGGACCAACTTTTACATTCACATTAGATTGGGCTTGCACAGTGATGGAGTTACACTTGCATGATTGAATTATTCAACGCATATCTTGTGTTGGAATGGTGGCTATTGTCTGTTTAATTGTCAATTCAGGGTTTGGCAATTTAATCTTGATTATTGGGTGACTGCTTATATATATTTAACGAATATCATTGCATTTAAAATGACAGACCCGATGGCAATGATATTGTGACTTCATTGTTAATCTTGGGAACATGAATTGGAGTATATTTGTTGATTGAAGTAATGTATGGACAGTGGTTGATTTTGATGGTTTCCAGATTGGAATGGGTACTGTTCGAAAATTGTTATAAAATGAAAAGGATGTAAATGAAAGGAACATAACCCCTTACAAATTTGCGTTTTAAGGCGTTCGATTACATGTATATCTTTTTTTGCCCCTTCATGAGTCTGCTCTGGTTATGAAATGGATGTTGGCTAAGGTGTATTGGTTTGTGCCTTCCTTAAGTATTGAAACTGTGTAAAAATGGTGATTGTGAGACGTTGATGATTCTCTTTGCATTGATGTTGAAATCATAGTATTTCTGGTTATCCGGGGCGTTAGCAGTCACAATAGATCTCTGTTATCCATGCTAGTTTATTTGGAGGGTTTTATTGGTCTCGGGTCGGCTGGCTGTCCTCACGCGTTTGTAGCTATGCCAAGTCTCTAGCTTTATGGGTTTACTGGTTGAAGGATTTCTGCGTCACTGTGTTTTGTTCACTTCGGCATTGGTTGATTTTACCACTAAGGGTCACGAAATGTGTTTTCCTGTTCTCACTCGACCCTGTCTTCACCTCTGTGTTGTGGTTGTTTGATCAAAGAGCACGAGGGTTATACCCTATGTGCGTTAAATAACATTATGAGGCCAAACTAGAGCTTTACATTTCGGTTATGCCCCCTTGTCATGGATTTCCACACGTCCATGAATGACTCATGGTTCTTCCTGTATGCACCATGGTATCATAGTTTTCTCCATTACAAGGAGTGGCTCTGCTCTCCTTGTGTTGGCTATGGAACAAACCTTAGCCCTCCAATATGAATATTGATAGAGAAGACCAGCCTAGCCTGTTGGTTTTACGACTTGGTTATTGTTGGATGATGGTATAATTGCCGACTAATTTGAGCATAGGCTCACCCAATTGGTCGTGTGACAGTCGTGTTGGTTGGTACATAGTCACTGCCTCTGTTATAATAGTGGTAAACCCTACATTTAGAATTGCACTTTCAAAGTACACAATCACTCTCCTTAGGTTAATAACTCGGTATTGTTAATGGAGAGGGCCTCTGCCCTGATTCGAATTGATGTGTGGGTATGTGTAGTTGCCACAACTTGTTAGGTTGGTCAATTTTTTATGTTAGGTTGGTCAATTTTTTATGACAGTGGCGAATTGTTTGGTTGATACATAGTCACTGGTAATTGCACTAATGATTATTTGGATGATCAACTGGCATTGGTTACAAATGCTTGATGTTTCTCATGCATGTCGCGTTATGTGTGTGGTGTTTTTGCAAAATGAAATAATGGTCATGGTAACTGTGGTTTTCTATTGGGCCGAATGATTATTGAACCAGATGACTGTAGAAAATATATCCACTGCATGCTTATGTTTGTTCGATTGTATAAGCCCAAGTTTACACAACATAGTCGATTACGGTGTGACTAAATCGAAGAAATATTGTATTAAATTGATGGCTCAATATGATAGGTTGTGTTATTGCCGTGACTGTGTGTTTGTTGTCTTAAATGGAAATGTTGCATCGTGGTGTTTTGTTAGTTGTGCACTGTGTATAACTTAGATGGTTTGGGTTTTCACACTCATGGATACCAACAGGGTTTTAAGCATGTTTTGTTGCAGCCCGATCATTTGTTGAGACATGCTTGTTGTTGATACCTCATCGGTTGGATAAGTGGACCAGCTCTTACAATCACATTATATTGGGCTTGCACAGTGATGGAGTTACACTTGCATGATTGAATTATTCATCACATATCTTGTGTTGGAATGGTGGCTGTTGTCTATTTAATTGTCAATTCAGGGTTTGGCAATTTGATCTTGATTATTGGGTGACTGCATATATATATTTAACGAATATCATTGCATTTAAAATGACAGACCCGATGGTAGTGATACTGTGACTTCATTGTTAATGTTGGAAACATGAATTATAATATATTTGTTGGTTGAAATAATGTATGGGCAGTGGTTGATTTTGATGGTTTCCAGATTGGAATGGGTACTGTTCGAAAATTGTTATAAAATGAAAAGAATGTAAATGAAAGGAATATAACCCCTTACAAATTGTGTGTAATACATACTGTCTTGTGGTGACACTGTGTTGGATATTTGATTATGAACAATGAACTAGTTAATCGCACATGAATTGTTGATGTTTGATGTATCTCTTTTCGCAGGATGTTTTCTGGATCACTTAATTAATTTCATGAACAGTAATCGTCCTTCTTCCCTTCCATGATTTCATTTTCCGCTAATTACAAATCCCATCAACTTCCCATTTCATTTTTTCACTCCCTGTTCTGAGATTGATTATAGTTAAGAGAATTTTGGTGTTAAGGCAGTTGAAAGTGGCAGTGTCTTGTGTAGATTATAATGATGTTTTATTGGTTGATTTTCAGTTGATTCTTGTTGTCATTGAGCAATAACCATGTTCTTTTTGCCCCTCATTTCATCATGATTTGGTCAATACAAACCCCTCACATATCCCAGAACCCTTTTCACCCCTTTCTCATTGATTGACAATAAACAATTTGTATGGATTGGATTGCATGAGTTTGATACATTGCCGAGCCAAAATCCATTTCATATCTTAAAAGAGTTGTCATGTATGGTTAATTAAAATATCATTTGCTAATCAATCACGCATGCAAGGATAAGTTATTCAAATAAAAGGTTCAAAACAAAGGCTTATTACACCTCTGTCAAATAGAAGGACTAGAAGATGATAGCACCAACAAAGTAAATATGGCCTCATAACTGGAAAATATGGCGTTTGAGTTTTATGTTATCTATTATTGGTGACAGTTGACTTCAGGGATCTTTGGACAACATGTTTTATTTTGGATATATGAGTATTATTTTTGAAATAATTTCCAATTTCATGAGCTAAAATTGCCAGAAATGAATATGTTGATGGGAGACACAAGGAGGTGTGTTTTGCTTAACTATTGGTTATGTTATGATTGTTATGATTGTTATGAACTAAAGGGAGCCACAAGGGGTCCTACCTACTAGTTATTATTTAATTATGACCCTTATTATAATTATTACTCTTCCCCCTAACTAAAGTTAGTTGAGTCTTTTAATTAACTCAACTAATGAGTTGGTTCAACTACTTCAACCAATTCTAATTTGTTAAAAGCAAAGGGAAAAAGAGGAACATAGGGGATAGAAGCTGAAGCATACAAAGGTTTTCTCTTTGAGTTTATGTTGAGATAGTTCAGTTTTCATTCATTCATTTATTCACCGCAAGCCTAATTCTCTTTTATGATAGCAGGGTCTTATTGTAGACAACAATATTAAGGGATGAATCACATCATTCATAGACTTTCTTTTTTTTAGAGGTGTTGATCTATCTTTGATAGTCTGTGTAGACTTGTCTATTTGTGAATTAGTTTTCATGACTGACAAAGGCTATTGTGCAGAGTCGAGTGGGCAACAATCTGTCGTAATTTGATCAATCTTTTAGAGTTCAATTTTGGTTTTCTGTCAGAGGTCCTTTTGTATGTTCCATCGGGGATGTCTAAGTTTGACTTTGGTCCAAAGTTTCTACATGAGATTTTGTAAAGAAAATGACTCTTTGGTGAATTTGAATGAAATAAAGGATTGCTTTATGTCTCATCTATCTTGATTATCATCTTGGTGACTTTTCTTCTATCTTTACATTTATTTCAGCAATTGATATGTTCAGAAAATTACATAAAAAGTGAATTTCCAGCAAGCTTTTTGTTGATAAAAGACTAGCCTAAGCACTTGTAATTAATACTTGAGAGTTAGGATGTTATTTTTGTTGGATATAAACATAGGGTGATATTCCCGTCTATTTTTCTTTAGCCAAGAAGAATATGAAAATGATTGAGTAAGATCATTTCATATCTTTTCCTCAACAATGAGCTTTCTCATACCACCTCTCCATATCCTTGCACGTTGCCAGTGCCATGAGGGTGTCTTGTTGAAGCTTGATTATCCTTGCAGTGAATAGGTGCTGCTCATCCGTAAATTTACCATAGGCCTCCTGGAATTTGCTTCTCAGGAACACCAAGGCCTGTGTGGTGCCCCGGTAATATTTCACCAAATGGTGTAGATGTTCCAATTCCTTTAATGTAGCAGACAAATCCTCTTCATCCATTTTCTCTCTGTCCAGTGTGTCATCTATGATTTCCATCCCTATGTCGATAAGATTAGATGTCTTGGAATTCTCCGTCTTCATCAAATTTTCCCCTGTGGTGATAAGGATGGAGCGATCTAGAGTAATCCTCCTCTTCTTTGTGGTTCTTTTCACGATATCTTTCCTTTTCCGGTCATAGGAGATGACATGTATATCAAAAAATTCATCCACAGGTTTGGGGATTTGCTGATTTCTCCAGGTAAGCATATTTCCCAGGATTTTGACAGTGTATATTTGTTTAAGAATGGGTTCTTGAACCTCTTCCATGTGTTTCGAAGGTCCAACCTCTAGTTGTTTCTCATCAAGAGGTTGAGTGACGATTGAAATTGAAGCATCGGGGATAGGATCGGTACTTACTTGATAATCAACTGTTGAGATGCTATTTTCCTATTGTGGAACTTCTCCCTTTTGTTCGCCCGACCTTGGCTCGTCCGTCAGACTATCCATTTCAATCTTCGGTATGTCAAGTATCTCAGTGTCTAAGACACTTTCGATCTCTTGGTCATTTTGTGGAAGGCCCTGAATTTGAGCATCGAGAGATGGGGAAGATACCTTCTCAGGATCTTTTTCTCTATGATTTGCACAGGAGTCACCAAGGACACCTACGAAATTTCCTCATCATCATAGATTGTTATCAAGTCGTGGAGGGGGTTTGGTGTACCTTCTCTACTTGATGTTATTGCTACCTCTGGCTGAGATGAAAAATCCCCTGGTGATCCATCTTGTGGCGTTGTAACTTTAGGTTTATCTAACCCAACGATTTCGTCAATTTGTATTAGCTCAGGGCCACTTAGACCTGCTCGACTTTCATCTGGGTTGTCATAAGGGGTCCTCGTCATTCCTACGAGGTCCAGGTCATCCTGTAATTCATCAATTACTCGCTGTTCCTGTTCTATCATGAGAAATCCTCTCACTCATGCATCCTGGGTCATAGAAGATCCCCTATCCTGCACTAGAGCCACCAGGGGAACCTTTGTTACCTCTCCGCTCTGATTTCTTCCCTAGCTCTGAGGGCCTCTTGAGCTGATTGCTTTATTTTCGGTGCCTGTTAATCCAAGCTCATGGCCTTGAACATGGTCATTTTGGGGTCGAACATCCTTACTACCACCTCATCCCAGTCCTGGGCATTTTATGTGAAGACTTCATCTTCGAATTTTTCATGGGCGTACGACCAACATGATGACACTTGTGAAGCATGTTGCAAGACCAGACCCTTTGGATCGTTCTTGCGAAATCAAGCTGTCTAGAATCTGAACTCAAGTTCGCTCAATTGTTCTTGTTTGGCTTCAGCGATATCCTTTACCAAGTAGAAACCTACATGGAAACCATAGGGTATGAATGTCCACTTCTTGTCCTTGAACAGAGTGGCTTTGTAGCCTTGCAAGATTGTTTGATAACATATTTCCCCTACCATAAGTTGGTCTAGAACATGAGACGGTAAGATATGTGGTGCTCCGGTGGCCCTGAACACCCTGATGTAGGTGTCGTGCTCGTCCAAGTACTAGTGGCCTACCTTGGATATCATTTTCTTGGCGCAATCGATAGTTTTGGGCATTCCTTCTTAAAAAGAATAAAATAAATTTGTGCGATGATTTCATCGCAGATGAGGGAGTAAGACTGCTTATACCTATTCTCCCATAACACGCTGAAATAGGCATGGACTCAGAGCTTTGCGACATGCCAGCTCAGATTGATGCCGGCAAAGATGTTTCTGGTGCACATGAAGTCAAGCAGATATGAAGCCATGTAGAAAGCTGGTGTCTCTCCTTCCTTCGACATCTGAGCCTGTTGTATACAAATGCTTAGTTGTTTAGAAATTATTGCTCCCTAGTTGAAAATGCTCCTAGAGATAGCCAATGTGTAAGCTAAGGGCATCCATGCCTCTAAAAATCTGGACCAGTCCTTCTCTCCATATAATCGACAGATGAGAGACATCAAATAGATGTATGGCTCCCTCAAATTGGCCTTCCTATACCAGCTAGTGCTCCAGTTGGTGTATTTCTTGTCCTCCCTCCACCATGAGGCCATTACCCGGGTGGTGTTGTGGCATTCATAAAACTTCACCATGAAGTCTGTGTTTAGTCGCTCCTCAGGATCTCTAAGCTTGTAGTATTTCTGAACCTCTACCAGTAGAAACACTCCGACACACCCACCATTATCATCGTTGATTAAACATTTATGTGTGTTTGTGTGGTCGATGAGCCACTTCAGGACTTCAATATAGGGGAAAACAGGGGTTCTTCTTTCCACCATATGTAGGTACGACCATTGGATGTTCGGAAACACCTTGTCGTCGAGTGCTCTTACATCTGGATCATTGTGTGGGACATATTTCGGGTATTCCTCCCACTTGATCTTGTTAAAGAGTTCTACCCAATGTGGGAGTGCCATCTTGGACCCCGTGCTTGCCTCTGTATCTCCAAAGGTTGGAGGATGGATGAAAACCTTCTTCATTGCTATTTTAATGACTGGTTCTGGCCTTAGAGTGTATTCCAATTGGTTTGCGGCCCTTGGAGAGGATCATTTGCCTACCTCTGGTTCTTTCAGCTTCGGTACCCTCGACGATCGTCTGGTGGTTGGGTTTCTTGGCGGCATTGTTCCTACAACTAGAATAAATTCTCAGAGACTGTGCACAACAAAAAACTGGATAAAAACATATGAATTACAACCAACAAACTTACAGACTCAGATACATACCTATGAATCTTGTTAAAAATTGGTTATTTTGACAATCACAGGATCAATACAACCTTCGAGTCACTCGTCTTGCTCCTTCAGATGCTCTAGAATTATCTTATGTGTAGAATGATTTCATTTACAAAGGATGAAGAGAATTTAAACAGGGAAGAACTTATCGTGTCGCATCAACCATTCAATTCAGATGATGAGTGAATTTTAAACAAATTTGCCACCGAATCTCTACAAATTAAATTCATCGTGGGTTGACGGCGGAGGCATGGGGGATGATGTGGTTTATTGGTGAATTCAAATGACTTTTTTGATTGGCACACGAGGTAGCAACTAATGTAGGATTTGGTATTAATTATCTCCTTAAATGCTCAGAATCCTATTGTATCTAATGCTAAAAATTCCCATCGTGTCGCTCTCTCAGTGGGTGGATCAGGGATCGGGGATCTGTTATGAACGTTTTCATTGATGTCCTTCTGCAAAAAGCTCCAACGCTGATCAATTTCACTGTTCAATGCTGTCATGGAAAAACTGACTTGGAGGTGTGACTCGGACTCAAGAATAACTCGGAGTAAAACTAGACCGTACGATTCTCCAATCTGATAAAGACACATGTTGTTGAAGACCGGTGACCTAATTCTCGTGTATTACTCGGAGTCGGGACTTTCCTTAAGTTATTCGTTCTAAGGAAAATATTAGCTTGCCGATGCAGAAAAAAATATCTAGGGTCGGAGACCGACAATAAACATATCAAGTGCTTTCTTCGGGTTAGCTTCCTAAAAAAATTCCCGATGCCGAAAACACATCGAGGATCAGTGATAAAAAATATCCTTTATCGTGGTCAGAGTGTTTGTTGCAATCCCTGGTTTTCCTTGATTTCGATAAGCGCGTCGGGTATCGACTATCGACGATATCTTTTCTTTCTTTTTTAACGTTTATTCCCCTCGTTTTTTACCAATGCCAAAGGGGAATCAACTATCAACGATATCCTTATGCAAGACTTGATGCAAAACAAAAACTTCCTTTTGTTGATGTTGATGGGGATCGACGCTCGGCGACTGAGGTTTTTTGGAGTGGTTCTTTTCCTTGTTTGAATTCCTTGCAATGCCGAATCTGAGTGCGTCTGGTGAAATGTTTTGGCTGTTGACTCTTTATTTAGGTGTTAAGGCCTTTTAAGTCATGGGGTTTCATAAGTTCAAACAAACCTAAATAGGTGATGAGATTCATGAGAATAAGCAAAGACAAAACATTTCTCAAAAAAAAATCGAATTAGACAGTGAAAAAGATCAAGTGGTACCCAAAAAGCAAACAATTGACAGAGGATTTTTAGGGTGTGTTGATTTTATAGTTGATTTTATTTCGGCAGAACACCCTGAGTGAGTGGGAGAGGAGGACGTCTGTTATTTGCAAAATTAGATGGTTAAGGTGAAATTTTTACTAGATGTATCTAAGGTACATGCAGTCCTTTCCAGATTACCATCTTTACCTTAAGGTTTTACCAGACCACTCGATAGACACTTCATCACTTTTCTAAGGTTGTTCATCTGCGTAGGTTAGGCAGAGGAACCCTTAAAACAACTGTAGGTCCCCTAGCACTTCTTGTTTTTTATGTGAGCGATGAGTTAGGAACACAATTCGTTATATCGCATGAATTAAGGTCAACCATTGTCTTGCTAAACACAATATTCAATAGCGTAGAAGTATAATAACAATAAAGAAAAAACAAAATGCATTCTGCAATAGACCTATCTAAAACAAACATCGTGAAAATATAAACACTATATATATATATATATATATATATATATATATATATATATAT
>JZKD02S1083446.1:648015-662981 GCA_000966675.3 Picea glauca | reverse complement strand
GAGATATGAGCTTTGATTTTTCTTTCTTTCTTTCTTCTTCCAGCATGAGGACGGTATCGATTCTTTGTTGTATGACTAATAAGGGTTGTCGTCTCGAATCCTAAGAAAGTTGAAGACATGGAAGATATAGCCCATTTGGGAGAATGGCTTCCTGTCTGTATACCAGAAAGTATGGGGAATTCCATATAGCTTACTTGGGTGTAACTCTATCAGCCCATAAATCATTATGAAGTGAACTATGTCAATTCCTCTGGTTGTCTGCAACTGTTTTCTTCAATATCCTCAACAGGTTCTTATTAGTTGATTCTGCCACTCCGTTCCCCTATGGATAGTAGTTTGCAGAGTATCTGATTATGATTCCTTTGTCTAGAGAAAACTCTGCTAATAAGGTGGAAGAAAAGTAAGTTGCATTATTAAAAACAAGGATGGAAGGCACACTGAACCTTGTGATCAACTGTTTTTCTATGAATTGGATCACCACCTTTTCATTTACGTGAGTCAGAGGGATGGTCTCTTCCCATTTCGTGAAATAATATCTGGCAGTTACTATGTATCTATGCTATTTTGAATAACTTGATGTAATTTCTCCTATGATATCTAACCCCCATTGCTCGAATGACATGAAATTGACCACCGGTTGGAGTGGGACAACTGCCCTTTTCCCCCTCCCCACGCTTATTTGACAAGTTTTACAGTTTCTAGCATATGTGTGAGCATCCCTGAACAGAGTAGGCCAATAATAGCCATCTCTTAGTATTTTATGAGCAGTGGCATTTCCTGCGAAATGTCAACCTGCAGGACCATCATGAATCTCTTTCAGAACTTTGTCTGCATCTTCACGTTTGAGACATATTAAAAGTACCCCATCATAATTAACACAGAAGAGCATCGAATTTATGAGGCGATATTGCGTCGATTTTAACCTGAGGGCTCTCCTTTCCCTAGGGTTTAGGTTTTCTAGGAAAGTCCCATGATGTAGGAGATAGGTCAGTTTCTCGTACCAAGACTCTTGCCCCGGGCATATGTATGAAGCTTCACCACACCATAATGCCAATTCATTCTCCCATTCAGGGTCTTCGTTTACTTGGTCCTGGGCTTCAGCTGCTAGTCTGCATAACCCTTGTCCCTTAACCAGTTTAACATGTTTTATATCTAGATTAAATTCTTGGACTACCGCCATCCAATTTCCTCTTCTTTCACCCAACTCCTATTGAGTGAATAGGGATTAGATTGTAGGGTGAGGCACTATTACTTTGGTATGATTCTCTAGGATGTAAGATCTGAAGTGTTTCACTGCCTTGTATATTGCATAAACCTACTTATCTACAACAGGGTAATTTAGTTCAGCCCCTTGGAGATTAGTGCTCATAAATGAGACCGAGGCCTCGTTGTGGTCATCATATTTATGAGTCAGTACTGCAGTTAACGATTGGTCGGAGGTGAAAGTATAGAGGAAGAAATCTATGCTAAAATCAGGATTTCGCAACACTGGGGCTTGAGATATCGTAGTCTTAATATTGCTAAAATCCCTTTTCCGTTCATTGTCCCACTTAAATTCAGCGTCCTTGCAGATTAATTTTTGCAAGGGTTTGATTGTTTCAACGAAATTGTGGATGTATTTCCTCACAAAATTTATTTTCCCAAAGAATGATTGCATAGCCTTTTTGTTGTGGGGTAATGGAAGCTAAGCTATAGCCCTAATCCGTTCTGGGTCTATGCAAATGCCTGCTCGAGATATAATGTGGCCTAACAACTTACCTTCCTCGACACCAAAAATAGTTTTCTTAGGGTTTAAGGATATACCGTATTTACTACACATTTCAAAAATATGGGTTAAATGTTGGATGTGATCTTCTCTGTTCTTTGAATACATAGTCACGTCATCCAAATAGACTACTGCACATTTGTTTATTAGTCCTCGAAACACTATGTCCATGGCCGTCTGGAAGGTTTCTCTTACATTGATTAACCCAAAGGGCATATGTTTATAAGCGAAGGTTCCCCACTTGGCTCAGAAGGTAGTTTTCAAACGGTCTTGCTCTGAAACTAGAACTTGGTTGTAACCTGAAAAGCCATCTAGCAGGGAAAAAATATCAGAGCCCAACACGGTCTTCAAGAGTTGCTCCATTGGTGGGACTGGGTAGTTGTCCTTTTTTGAAGCTCTATTGAGGTTTCTCAAATATACGCATAGGCAGATCTCCCTAGACTTTTTCCTCACAGGAACCAAATTTTCTACCCATGCAGAGTGTCTAACCTAGAATATAATCTTGGAATCTAGTAGTTTCTTTAACTCCTGACACATGAGAGGCTCCAAGGATGGGTGGTATTTTCAGAGCTTCTGTTGGAAGGGTTTCACTTATGATTTTAATGGGATAGTGTGTTGAATGATACAAGTATCATAAGTTTTCAAATCTCGGTAGGACCATGCAAAAACATCTTGATATTTTTTGAAAAGTTTGAGATAGGCCTTCCTTTCCTCTCTAGATACTATCTTGCCGAGATTATATTCTTGGGGTTTTCCGAGGTTCCTAGATTTATAGTTTCATGCATGGGACATGAACTCGCCGTCTTTGTGTTGGTTGACCCTTTGAATCATTCTCTTAAGTCAAAAATATTTTCCAAATTAGCTACCCCCTTCGGTATCGTGTGAGACCTTCATTTTTCAGTCGGTTGATCTATATGAGGATTGATTTTTGCTAATTTCTCCTGGAGTACTTCATCGTCAATAGACAAGTCTTTAAAATTATCCTGATTGGTCAAAAAGTTGATGATTTGTTCATATCCTTCAAAGACCTTCCAATTAGAAATACTGTTGGGCACCGACGGTTTGTAGAGTAGTTCCACAGTGGACCGGAAGGCTTCATAGTCTTCTAGAAGTGATAGCCTTGAGGCAGCGGTGACCAGAGAATCAACAAGAATGTTCTTTGTTCTGGGGATCACTGTAATGTTGAAGGCTTCAAAATGCTCTATTAGCCTGTTCACTTCCTATTGGTAATTTTTCAGGTGTGGAGAGTTGCAATGTATACTGTTCCTTACTTGTCTTACGATGATTTCAGAATCTCTGAAAACCTTTAGTTTTTAAATGTTTAAGTCTATGGCTTTCTTTAGCCCTTATACTAGGGTTTCATACTTGGCGGTGTTGTTTGTGCACTCGAATTCTAGTCCGTAGGCCATGAAATTTCGTTTACCTTTTGGATTAATAAGGATGCACCCTGCCCTTGACCCTTCTTGCAATTTAGATTCATCAAATTATAAGGTCCAAATTGGTGAGCAAAATTTGTCAGTTTCCCTTTTCCTACCACTTTCCTCCTTTCCCCCTACTTGTCTCGTGATTTCTAACACAGGTCATTGAAAGAAGAGGGTCTCCTCTGTCATTGTCGACAAGTTTTCTTGAAAAATCATTTCAGAGTTTTTAGTAAGAGGGAGATCAGATGAGAGGGGAGAGAAATTCCTGAAATCAGAGTCACATGAATAATTTCCTAGCACAGGGAAATCTGTCGATGAGGGTTCATTTAGGGTTTCTAAGTCAATGACAATATGTTTTAGATATCTTTCCCTATCGATCCTGATCATATTCACGTGTCCATTTAATGGCAACCAAAGGTGATCCTAGTCTGTACTAAAGTATCCATTTAAATTCTCAGGCCAATCTCGACTCAATAACAATCCATAATCTTCTGGCATATCTACTACAATGATGTCAATTACTTGCACAAATTCAGGGTGTGTCGCTATTATGATCATTACATCTTTGAGATCTCCCATAACCTTCACCTGGGTTTTGTATAGTTGTATTACATGTTTATTTCTTTTGAGAGGGATTACGTTTAATGTTTTGAAAATAGACAATGGCATAACATTGGAGGATTCTCTTGAGTCAACCAAATGATTATGGAGGTTTCTATTGAAGACTTCAAATGTCAAAAGGAACGGTGGGACAAAAGGTTTTCCCTTCTTATCTTCAGAGCATGCATTCACAGTTGGTTTATTCCTTAGATCTGTGGGATTTAGATTTCCTCCTTGGTCAATGCTTGTTGTAGGATTTTCTACTGATTTTAATGCTTGCAACAGGAAGTCCTTTTGCCGAGGGATTCTACATATGTCCATGACCGATATATTTGCTTTCAATTTTTTCAATTCTTCTACTATGTTGTAGTCTAGCTTGGGGGATTCCCGTGTATGGATGTTTATAGGGTTTCTTTGGGGAACAAAAGGTTCTTTCGGGTGTTGGGAGATGATTCCCCCCCCAAATTTTGGGCAGTAGTAAGATTGTTTGAGACAAGTTGATCCCTACTTCGTGTTTGCACAACCAAGACCTTTGCCGGTGGTTCTTGAACCTCAAATAGGTCATCGAGAGGCATTGGTAGGTCAGGGTCCCATATTAGCATGGATGTTTCTTCTGGTGGATCAAATTCTTCCTAATCAACAGTATTCATAACTTAGCCGCTTGATTGTTTGGTTAGGGAAACTTCATCTAGAAACCTATTGGCCATCAAATTCATAGCATGCACCCATTGTGGGCAGTCTCTTTCAGAATGTTTCTCTTGGTGATAGGTACAAAAAGATTTGGATGTGACATTTCCCAAATCGATGTTCAAGTTGGTTGGGGGAGGTTCAATTGATTTGAATGGTGGATTTCTTTTAAAAAAGGGTTTATAGGGCCTCTGGCCTTGTTTCCCTTCCTGTGCACTTCTTTTCATGTCTATGATTTTGTTCGACAATTTCTTAACCATGCGTTGTAGGTATTCTATGTCTCCACTTCCCTTTTCAATACCTTCTTCTGATTGTTTCCCTAGGGGTCTAGTCAATAATAGTACTCTCCTGGGAGGAGGTTGAACTTCTTTCTTAACTAATGAAACCTGGCCTTCTTTACATCCATTCATTTGGAACTCTATTGTTTTGGCTTCTTCAACATTCTCAGCTAAGGTTGATTTGGCAACCCTATTCACGAACATGGAAATAGAAGTTGGGAGAGCAGTAGCATCAGGGATGAATTTAGGGGCTAAATTTCGCTCATGGGCTAATTTTCCATGGTTTTTCCAAAAACGAGATTCACTATTTTAAAAATGATTTGCCCAAATTCTATAGGATAAAATTAATTTACCTTAAAAATCACCAAAATTATATAAAACCTATATAAAATACTTATAAATTTGAATATTTTTACAAAAATATCAAACATTTATAGTTGACATATGAAGGATTAATAAGATTTGCCAAGGTTTCTACATTTTAAAATAAATTTATGTCCTTAAAATCATCCCTGATTAGCATATACTTCGATTTGCAACTCCTGAGTGGGTTTAGCTTCTGGTTGGAATTTGTTTAAGATAGTGGTGAATCATTGATTGAAGTCTTTAACCTTATCCTTTGAACCCATGGTGGCGGCGAACAAGTCGACCATCAAAGCTCCTGTAGTGGTTTCTTCTTCAAATTTATCTAGAAAATCCTTTTGAAACTTCGTCCAACTAGTTATGGATCCTATAGGTAAGTTAAAATACCATGTGGAGGTCGAATTATCGAACATGTAGTGGAATAGCCTGCATACTACGTCTTCATATTGGACATTCATCAGTCTGATAACTAGTATGAATTTTTTGATATGGTCTTCAGGAAATCTTGAGGTTTCAGGGTCAAATTTATGGAGTAACTTTTCTGGATGTCGGGGAAGGTTATGTACTAACCCAGGGATGGCCAGGGCATATCTATACAAATAAGGTTGATTATTCTGAGGTGGGTTTCCCCTTTATTCATTATGATCGTTGTTATCTTCCATGTCTTCCGATCCTGAAACTGAGTGTTATGAGTTAAACCCTTCCTCATCGGAAAAATCATCAGGCTTGAAGCAGTTGTTGGCTTGTGTTTCGGGGATTAGATTAAGAGGATGTTCGATTTCAGTGAGGGAGAAATCTATCAGGTCTTCTACTATGTGCACAAAAATCTACTCAAGGGACTCGACCACTAGTCTGCTTATTTGTTTTCTTCGAGGAAGTAAGGGAGCTAAGGGTAACACACTGATTTGTCAGGTGTAAGCCCTTGTGATTCTTCTGAATTGGTTCAATTCCTCACAAGGAAGAGCATAAGGTATCTCAGGGAATATATTTTCTTTGTATGCTTAGGTGAGTTACTCATTTCATGAGTACTCAGTGTGTGTGGGCTGTCTTGGGAATGACTAGCCATGCATGTGGGCTGTTTTGCATCTACAGGTTGTGTGAAAGATTTTGTAAAAAATATTGTCAGCCATTCATTCTTCAGGCCCTACTTCTAGTGCCAATTCTACTGAGGGATCCTAAATCCCTTTAACTCAATAGTAGGAACAAAACCCCCCACCGAGGCACAATTATACTCTATAACGTTTAATGGTGGAATGGTTATCTAGATCTTGTGATTCGACCGATTAATCAAAGGGATTTACGTTTTCTTGTGGAAACTCCTCCTTTAGTTCAGACCTTCTCTTTTGTATTTTCACTTATAGGTGGGACCGATACAAGATACAAGCCGATATAAACCAACTAGGTAACAAAGTGGGAAAGCTTAACTACTGGACAAGGCTGAGCTTGGGATAACCCTTTCACTCTAGCATGCAGACAATGATTCTCTACCACAAGCCTACTACTAATAAATTAACTTGCCGGTGTTCCAATTATTGACTGAGGTACAATTATTAGAAGAAAACATACATGCAATAAACGATGGCAAGAAAAATAGTTTCCTTAACTCTAATCATCGATCACATATTAACACAACGATTTAGTTTTCATAATTAAAGACAAGAACTTATAAAAATATTGAATCAGGTAAGTTATCAACAGATTTAGAAGTTCTTACTTGTTACAACATCCATTCATGAGATAAAATCATAAATAATTCTTCTTCAGATCCAATCACACATGCTTTTGATGAAAAACACAAATTTGTCTTTGGTCCTAAACATAACTTCTCAATTAAGGTAGTTTCGAAATAGTTCTTTACAAATCCAAGAATGAGGGTCTTTGCAACAACCATCGATCCCTTGCTAACAGGTCAATCCTCTTATTTATAACATATTATTAACTAAAAATAACTATTAAAAGTGCAGCTAAGTAAAACAAAAGCTCGCCACATGGCGCTTTCATCTCTCAGTCTTCTAAGAGTCATCAAATGATCTCACTTGAGTGGATGACTCTTCTCATACTCTGACCATTTGACGAAGAGATCCTCGCACGTGTTAGCATACGATAATCTATGTTGTTCCCTTGGGGCCAAAAGGATCTCTCTTATCTCTACTTCTCGTGCCCGATACTTGACTATTCTGGTACTTAACTACTGCAACATGGTTCAAGCTTTGATCAGGTGTTCCATGAACTACTGCACTTGACCTGGTGCCATGTTTGCCACCCTTTCTATCTCCGTAGCCCACGATGAATCTTGTTCGACATGTAATTTGACTGTGTCGCGCAAGTTGACAAATTCATCGGGTGTGATGAATTTAGGGAGGTCGATGTATCTCATTGCCTAGTTGATCTTGATCCATCTCTTGTCGCACTCGACCCATTTCTCTTATATTTCCTGATGAGGTTCTTGAGCCATTTTTATCCAATATTTGGCTGACTTATTTATGCGGTTGATGCTGCTTTCCCTTAGTACTCGGATGCCGTGCTCTTCGACATCTCGGCCCTGTTGAACTACATTGATGTAGTCGATCCTTTCCATGGCCTAGTTTTCTTTCTCATACCACCTCTCCATATCCCTCCACGTTTCCAGCACCATGAGGGTGTCTTCTTGAAGATTGACTATCCTTGCAGTGAATAGGTGCCGCTCATCCATAAATTTACCGTAGGCCTTCTGGAATTCACTTCTTAGGAACACCGCAGCCTGTGTGGTGTCCTGGTAATATTTCACCAAATGGCGTAGATGTTCCAATTCCTTTGGCATAGTAGCCAACTCTTCTTCATCTCTTTTCGCTCTATCCAGGGTGGCATCTGTGACTGCCATCCCTGCGTCGAGAAGCTCAGATGTCTTGGCATGCTATGTGTTCATAAACTTTTCCTCTGTGGTGATGAGGATGGAGCGATCTAGAGTAATCCTCCTCTTCTTGGTGGTTCTTTTCATGATAGCTTTCCTTTTCCAGTCATAGGATATGGCATGTATATCAACAACTTCATCCATGGGTTCGGTGATTTGCTAATTTCCCCAAGTAAGCATATTTCCCAGGCTTTCGACTGTGTATATCTGTTCAAGAATGGGTTCTTGAACCTATTCCATGTGTTCTGAAGGTCTGAACTTTGGTTGTTTCCTGTCAGGTTGTTGAGTGCTGGTTGAAATTGAAGCATTGGGGATATGCTTGATACTTACTTGATAATCGGATGTTGAGATGCCAATTTCCTACTATGGAACTTCTCCCTTTTCTTTGCTCAACCTTGGCTCGTCCGTCGGACTATCCATTTCAGTCTTCGGTACATCGAGCATCTCAGTTTATAAGACACTTTTGAACTCTTGGTCATTCTATGGAAGGCCCTGAATTTGAGCATCGAGAGCTGGGGAAGATGCCTTCTCAGGCTCCTTTTCCTCTGTGATCTGCACAAGAGTCACCAAGGACACCTCCAAACTTTCCTCATCATCATAGATTTTTATCAAGTCATGGAGGGGGTTTTGTGCACCTTCTCTACTTGATGTTCTTGCTACCTCTGGCTGAGCTTAAATGTCCCCTGGTGATCCGGCTTATGGCATTTTAACTTCAGGGTTATCTAACCCGACGATTTCATCAATTTGTATTAGCTCAGGGTCACTTGGACCTGCCCAACTTTCATCTGGGTTGTCAGTAGGGGTCCTCATCATTCCTACGAGGTTTGGTTCATCCTGTAGCTGATTAATTACTCATTGTTCCTGTTCTATCATGAGCAATCCCCTCGCTCGTGCATCCAGAGTCATAGGAAATCACCTATCCTACACTGAAGCCACTAGGGGAATCTTTGTTGCCTCTACCGCTCTGATTTCTTCCCTAGATCTGAGGGCCTCTTGAGCCGACTGCTCTATTGCCGTCGCCTGTTCATCCAGGCTCATGGCCCTGAACCTGGTCATTTTGGGGTCGGCCATTGTTGCTACCACCTCGTCCCAGTCTTGGGATTTTTCTGTGAAGACTTCATCTTTGAATTTGTTGTGGGCATACGACCAACAAGATGACACTTGTGAAGCATGTTGCAAGACCAGACCCTTTGGATCGTGCTTGCGGAATCGACCTATCTGGAATCTGAACTCGAGTTGGCTCAAACCTTCTTGTTTGTCTTGAGAGGTATCCTTTACCAAGCATAAACCTACATGGAAACCATAGGGTATGAATTCCCACTTCTTTTCCTTGACTAGGGTGGCATTGTAGCCTTGCAAGATGGTTTGATAGCATATTTACCCTACTACAAGTCGGTCTGGGACATGAGCTGGTAGGATATGTGGTGCTCCGATGGCCCCAAACACCTTGATGTAGGTGTTGCACTTGTCCAAGTACCAGTGGCCTACCTTGGATATCATTTACTTGGGCATAGCTGATAGTATCGGGCATTCCTTCTTAAAAAGAATAAAATAAATTCATGTGATGAATTCATCGCAGACGAGGGAGTAAGAATTCTTATACATGTTCTCCCATAGCATGTTGAAATAGACATGGATCGGGTGCTCTGTGATATGCCAAGTCAGATTCATGCTGACGAAGATGTTTTTGGTGCACATGACGTCAAGAAGATATGACGCCATGTAGAAAGCTGGTGTCTCTCCTTCCTTCGACGTCTGAGCCTGTTGTATACACATGGTTAGTTGTTTAGAAATTATCGCTCCCTAGTTGAAACTTCTCCCAGAGATAGCCAATGTGTAAGCCAAGGGCATCCATGCCCTTGAAAATTTGGAGCAATCCTTCTCTCCATATAATCGACAGATGAGAGCCATCAAATAGATGTATGTCTCCCTCAAATTGGATGTCCCATACCATCCAGTGCTATGGTTGGTGTATTTCATGTCCTCCCTCCACCATGAGGCCATTACCTGGTTGGTTTCGTGGCATTCGTAAAACTTCACCACAAAGTCTGTGTTTAGCCACTTTTTAGGATCTCTAAGCTTGTAGTATTTTTGAACCTCTACCAGTAGAAACACTCCAACACACCCACCATTATCATCACTGATTAAACATTTATATGTTTGTGTGGTCGATGAGCCACTTTAGGACTTCAATACAGGGAAAAACATGGGTTATGCTTGCCACGATATGTAGGTACGACCGTCGGATGTTCGCGAACACCTCGTCATCGAGCACTCTTACATTTGGATCATTGTGTTGGACATATTATGGGTATTCCTCTTGACTGATCTTGTTAAAGAGTTCTGCCCAATGTGGGAGCACCATATTGGACCCCATGCTTGCCTCTATATCTCCAAAAGCTAGAGGTTGGATGAAAACCTTTTTCGTTGCTATTTTAATGACTGGTTCTGACCTCAGAGTGTATTCCAATTGTTTTGTGGCCCTCGGAGAGGAGCCTTCACCTACCTATGGTTCTTTCAGCTTCGGTGCCTTCGACAATCGTTTGGTGGCTGGATTTCTTGGTGACATTGTTCCTGCAACTAGAATAAACTCTTAGAGACTATGCACAACAAAAAACTAGATAAAAGCATATGAATTACAACCGACAAATTTACAGACTCTGATACATACCTCTAAATCTTGTTAAAACATGGTTATTTTGACAATCATGGGATCAATACAACCTTCGAGTCACTCGCCTTGCTCCTTCGGATGCTCCAGAATTATCTTATGCGCAGAATGATTTCATTTACAAAGGCTCAAGAGAATTTAAACAGGGAAGAACTTACCGTGTTGCATCAACCATTCAATTCAAGTGATGAGTGAATTTTAAACAAATATGCTGCCTAATCTCTACAACTTAAATTCGTCATGGGTTGATGGTGGAGGCACGGAGGATTATGTTGTCTATTAGTGAATTCAATTGGTTGTTTTGATTGGTGCATGAGGTAGAAACTAATGTGGGACTTGGTATTAATTAGCTCCTTAAATGCTCAAAATCTGATTGTATCTAATGCTAAAATATCCCATTGTGTCACTCTCTCAGTGGATGGATCGGGGATCAAGGATGTGTTATGAACATTTTCATTGATGTCCTTCTGCAAAAAGCTCCTACACCGATCAATTTCACCATTCAATGCTGTCGTGGCAAAGCTGATTCAGAAGTCTGACTTGGACTCAAGAATGACTCGGGGTAAAACTAGACCATATGGTTCTCCAATATAATAAAGACACATGTCATTGAATACTGGTGACCTAACTCTCATGTATTAATCAGAGTCGAGACTCTCCTTAAGTTATTCATTCTAAGGTAAATCTTAGCTTGCCGATGCTGAAAAAATTATCCAGGGTTGGCGATCGACGATAAACATATCAAGTGCTTTCTTTGGGTCAGCTTCCTCAAAAAAGTTTCGATGCCAAAAATGCATCGGGGATCAGTGATCGGGAATATCATTTAGCACGATTAGAGTGTTTGTTGCGATCCTGGGTTTTCCCTGATTCCGATAAGTGCATCAGGTATCGACTATCGATGATATCTTTTCTTTTGTTATTAACATTTATTCCCCTCGTCTTTTACCGATGTCGAATGGGAATCAATTATCGACGATATCCATATTCAAGACTTGACACAAAACAAAAATTCCTTTTGCGGATGCCGATGGGGATCGACGCTCGATGACTGAGGTTTTTCTGATCGGTTCTTTTCCTTCTTTGAATTCCTTTCGATGTCGAATCTGAGTGCATCGTGTGAATTGTTTTGGCTATCGAATCCTTATTCAGGTGTTAATTCCTTTTAAGTCACGGGGTTTCATAAGTTAAAAAAAACCTAAATAGGTGATGAGAGTCATGAGAATAAGCAAATACACAACATTTCTCAAAATGAAATTGAATCAGACAGTGCGAAAGATCAAGTGGTACCCAAAAACAAAAAAATTGACCAAGTCTTTTTAGGGTGTGTTGAGTGCTCAACAACTCCCTCTTAGCGAGGAAGGTATTTCTCGAAGAGCTACCTGGAACTAGTTCTCCCTTCGACTTTGGCACAATGTCGCACACATTTCCTGCATACTAGCATCCTACCAACCCCACTGGTTATTTTCTCCTTGAATACTGAGAGTCTCATAATTGATGATACTACATATTAATGCTACGGAGTTTGGAAACTTCGTTGAAGTCTTGCTCTCCCTCAATGTGCTCCTAGAAGCCTCTTACTCCTGAGAATCCATCAATTTCATCTCATGCCAAATCAGTCTCCTAACAGAACTGGAAGGGGATAACTCCCTCTTACCATCTGATGGTTTACTCCCTACATTGGAAGTCTATGAAATTTTCGCATCCTTCGACTGTTCACCCTTCAGAGCCTCCTCCTCCTTGTCCTCTACCACTAATATCGATCCATGATACAAGATCCCCTTGGATCCTCTTATAGGATGGCCATGTAACCTGTATATCCTTCCCTCTCTGAAACCAATGCTAACTACTGTGTCAGAGCTATCCCCCTTTGAACATATGAGTACTTTCCCTCTCTGAAAAGTAACGACAAAACCTATGTCCTCCAAAACTGAAACTGAGAGAAAGTTCGTCTTCGGTTCTGGTACATAAAGCACATCCTGGATCTCTAACAAACCTCCTGAATCAAGTTAGAACATCATAGTTCCCTTCCCCTTCATTGCATACTTAAGATCATCACCAATCTCCACATGGGTCCTCAATTCATCTGTTAGACTACTAAATAGCTCCCGTGCTTCTAGCTTTAGTTGATTTTATTAATATAAAATCCTAGGCTCCCTTCCTTGGATAATGGTCCACCTGAGGAATAATACAATGCAACAAATAACCTAGCCTATCACACCTCAATATTATTCCTTTGATATTATAGACTGTTATCTCCCTTTCTTCCCCTTTTCTCATTTCCTCAAACCCTTGCCTACACACTTGGATGAAAGTCCTTCTCCACCCAATCTATGAGATCTCACTATCTTATTCTGTGTTTATTTTGTTTCCACTGAGAAACAATGAACACCTGCAACCTAACACCTTTGTTTCTATTGTATGACCCTATACTTGCAACTTACACAAGTTGTATGCACCTGTTCCTTTTGCAACCTGCGTATGTATGCACCCTTAGCTACTAAAACTCACATATGTACGTCACTTTTGAAACCCACGTATGTACATGACTATTCCTTCTGCAACCTTCTTATGTATGCGCCTTGGGATACTGAAACCCATGTATAACTTCAGAACTCTGCTCCAATCTGTTGGACCTTCCGACAGTTGCTCATATTTGTCCTTGTTTCAGATCTGTCTATTGTTCCTTACTTCTACTTTGGAATTGTGAGATCTCTAGGTGAAATTCCTTCTTCACCCTGTGCTAAGATCTCTACGAGAAAAAGTCCTTCTTTGCTCTATCTATGAGTCACTGACTCCAATAGATCTGTCATCCCCTGATCTCTAGATGAAATCTCTTCACCCATACAAGATCCCCTTGAGTCAATATCATTCATGGATCAAGCAATTGAGAAAAATTCCTTCTTTGCTCCTAGGTGGATGACTCAATCACATGAGAAAAAAATCCTTCTCTGCTCCTATGTGCTCTTATATGCCTTAGATATATAGACGAAAGTCCTTCTTCACCTAACCTATATCTCCTTGATAGTATCCTAGCCTCCTTCCATTTCTTAGCAAGAGACCCATTAGAATTTTCTATTGCTTGGACTCTGTTTCCCGCTGCTCAGACCTATTGATCTTCCCTGGTTACTGAAACTTCCCCTGTACTGACTTGTATAGACTTGTATGCACATGTCACCACCAGAGCTCATGTATGTACGTGACTATGTTTAAAGAGACATTTGTATGTATGCATCTGTCCCTTTTGTGACCGCATATGTACATGTCTGTCCATTCTGTGACCCACATACACCTCCATAAACCTACAAAAACTTAGTTCTGCCTCAATACGACTATTTCCTTGAAATCCATCCTTTGATTTCTGTTTACTGGTTTATAGATCTGGTAAGATCTCTTGCAGACGTGATAAATTTACTGCAAAATACAGTGGATCTATGCTTATTCCTTCCCGCACCCACCTTGACACTCCTGATCCCATAGATATGCTCCTATAACCATGGATTTGAACTAGATCTAACTTCTGGTCACTCACATCCCATAGATATGTCTTTGTGCATATTGATATAGGCTCCCTTTCATAGAAACCTTGCTATGATACCATGCTAATTTTCTCTAACAACCATTGGTATGCATTTATTCCATGTTGAAAACCTCTACCCAACACTTGACAGTTAATTCCTAATAAATCACTTATTGAACTAAAGCACAACTGAGTAATCAAATAAACATGAAATAGAAGCATAAACTAGGAAACCAAAATCTCATGCACAACAACACAAGTATTTTTGACTATAAACCTTGGAGGGAAAACAATTCCTAAAATGATTTTATTAAGGTCGAATTAGGGCTCCCATAATAGGGAAAATGGCCCACCAAGAGAATATACACCGCAGACAAACCTGACAATGCCTAAGTTGTTGTACGGCCCTATACCAACATGCTTTTCAAGGTGTACGTGCCTTTCCTTACACAAACCCATGTACATACGCGACTATCTCCACTGAAACCTGCGTACATGTATGAAAATACTGTATGAACACTTCTATATGGAACACCCCTTTTCTATGGCTTCAATCTGTTAGAAAAACAGGACCGCGGAGCAATAAAATAAAAAAAATGTAGATACAAAACACAAAAGACACACAATACAAGAGAGACACAGATTTAAGTGGTTCACCCAATGTGGGCTACGTCCACCAAAGAAATTGCCAGGTCCTTCCTTTATTATTATCCAGCAAATGAAGGGATACAACCTACAACAAAACCCGCTGTAACTTCCTCTTCTTTCTCTCAC
>JZKD02S1083446.1:596059-606428 GCA_000966675.3 Picea glauca | reverse complement strand
ATTATTCATCATACTTAACGTCGTTTTGGACGATATTTTAGTTTATTGAGTAACTATATTAAGATTTCACTATGGAAGTTTATTTTTGTTGTATAAATGAAGAATGAGGATTGTTGTTGGAGTTAGAAATCTGAGTATTGGGGTGTGTGAAGACAATGGTCAACCATGATAACCAAACCTCCTTCTGGATTCATAGACCCAACATGGGGGTGTCTTTCCATTCAAAGAAATGGAACAACAAAGCCTACAATTGGTATGAACATCCTTCATACACATCGAGTTGGTGATTTATCAATAGATAAGTGTTCTATTATATATCTTATGTTTAATTCCGTTGTGTAAGTGTTTTGTGTAAATGTTGTGTTTTCTTAATTAGTTGCATTCACACATTTAAAGTTTGTTGATAGTTGCATGAGTTGTTTGGTATGTTGCATGCATGCATATTTTAAAATGGTATCAAATTTATTCTAAGTCATTTTTGTAGTAACATGATCCAACAAGGGAGTTGGGTATGTTATAGATCTTGGAGAAGGAAGTACAATAGCAAGACTCAGGTTTCAATTTTGTTTATCTTATTTCCTTATCAATATAGATCTATTTTCAAATGAGAAATGTATTTTCCATTGTCTATTTGTGCAATTTTATTGGTGAGACATCGGATCTGGATCAAGATCAATGAAATCTTTTGCAAGACTAAGGAAACACTTTTTAAACTAGGTTCCTTTCTCTATTAATCTCTCATTTATTTATTAGCATGCATGCAAGTTTTGGGGAAATAAAGTTAGTTATATATCTCTCCGTCTGTCGATGAGTCTCACTCGCTTATCGAGGGTTTTTCTTAGTTCATAGTTATTTATTTTCCTTAATATTGAATCAAATTATCCTTTTCTTCACTTCAATGGATTAGGATCTCTAATTACCTGCCTTTCCTCCAATTGTGATGCCATCCAAATTCAAATTTGGTGTTTAATTGACATATTCTTGTTATGATTACGTTGATTTTATTTGACCTTATTATTTTTTATTCTCCTAATTGAATTTCCATGTCGTCACGCGAATACTAAGTTCATGTTAACACTATCCCCCCCCCCAAAAAAATCCAAGGTTCCAATGTCCATGTTGACAAGTTTTTGGGTGATGGAATAATGAAAAAGTTAGGTTAGGGATATCTCTAAGTTAGAGACAATGACATGCATGTATACCTGATCATAATTGCATAAAATTTGAAGATAAGTGACATACCTTTGTTTTGATTGATTTTTTATTTTTATTTTTATTTAGAGTCACGATCATCCTTTTCATGAACTTATGTTAATGATGAATGTGTTATGTAGGAGGGACATATGGTTGAATTTGTTGTGGATGTTCCATAGATTATCTCCTTTATTCTTATGGAGTTTACATTCTTATGATGGGAGCCTCCCATATCAACATATTGTTCTTGTATTTATCTGTAGAGTGATAGTTTTGTAGCTGGTGTTTCCTATAGTAGATTATAGGTCGAGTATTATGTAGGAGCTTATAGGTAAACTCTCTTGTAGTATCATGTAGGTCGAGTCTTCTGTAGGAGTCTATAGGTCAAGTCTTTTGTAAGAGTATATAGGTCGAGTCTCATGTAGTATATTGTAGGTTGACTCTTACGAAGGTATATAGAGATGGGTTTAAACACAATAATAGATAAATGTAGGGTCATACATTATGGACAAAATATGTGTAATATGAATGTATGAATGAGTGTGGATATGGAAGTGAAGTGATTGGTTGTAAATTACTGGATTGATGGAAAAATGATATTGGGAATTGAAATGAAATGAGGAAATGAAACAAATCATGAATGAAGATGCTTATTATCATTTGTTTTTGTACCTTGGTGTGCAGGCTGCATATTCTTATCCTCATGCATTGAACAAACATATTCAGGGGAACCTCGAAACTCTTAGTGAATGCATTTGAATTCACCTTCTATAGTGGTATTGACCCATAATATTTATTTTGAATTGTTGAATACCCTGTCATATGGTGCTTGCATTATATTATTTCTTTTGGTATTGTTCTATGTTTGGTCTTTAGAAATTCAAAACAAATATTCTTTATAGAGGAAGAAGTATGGCATGTGAATGTTCCTCTCATCTTTGTGGCTTGAAACCTGTATATAATATCATTGTTATTGGGAATGATACCATTGATATTGATATGTTGGAGGGTCATTTTGTCTAATATCCTTGTTCAACTTCTTGTTTTTCTTACTTGCAATTCCCATGTTATTTACTAAATTACTCTCTTTTATAGACCTTGCATGAATGACTATTTATTTGATGTAGATCAATTTCATTATAGAATTTTATGTCTATATGAGATGAAGAATACCTTGGGTATATGTTCTGAGGGATTGTCCTTCCAAGATTCTCTTTTCCATGTTGCAAGATATGATGCAAAGCTTATAAATTATCAAATGAAGACTTATAAATAGAATATAAGAAGACCTAGACACAATTTTTATCATCTAGATAGCATACTATGTCTTTCAAGGTCGAGAGTCTTTGTTTTGAAGCTCCGATTTTTCAAGTGATGATGGTATGGTGCTTGCATGGAGATCCTTAATATGTAGGTTTGCCTAAGAAAATGTACACAACAAATACATGCCTATTATAATAGAGCTCGATAATAGAGGCCTTCTTCATCTCACTTGTCCTGTATTCTATTATGGGAGTGAGTGACCATGGTGGGTCATGAGCTCCTGATGTTTTCTTCTTTTCCCTATAGACTTTTAGTTGATTATAATATGACGATTATGCTCTAAGAGTGGAACTTAAACTCTCGAGAATAATATATTCTACATGCTAAGAATGGATAATTTCAATTTGGAAGGCATTTTAATTTATTGGATGAAATTTTTAATGTCGACCTAACTTCTAATTTTCAATGGACAAGACAAAGTATGCAGTCATGGAAGAGAAAAATTGAACTTTGCTTCTGAAAATATATTTGAACACAATTGGAACATCACACCTCTTGATACGATTGTTTCTTAACCTTTTAGACTTCTATTTAAACTTGCATTTACTTTCCTTAGAAGTGCACGCAAGCCTGTATGCATGAATGATGAAAATGATGAGGGGGTAGGAATTTTTTTTTCTTATTTTTTCTCAGAGAACAAATGCCATTTATAGTTTTCATCAACGTTTTTTTGTCATGGTGCCTCAGGGAGGTTTTGGTTTTCACCATGAGAAATAATATTTTTTCTACAGACCTAGGGTTTCTTCTAGGGAGGTTTTCAAACCAAGGCTTGTCCTAGATGCCTCAAAGAGGTTTTCATCATGGGATTTTTTTTTCTTCTTTCTTCTTTTTATTTTTGAAAAGATCAATCTATTTTGAGAGAATTGTTTCTCTCAAATACACCAACATGTTTTCCTTGGATCCTGGTTGTAAATTCTTCTTTTGACGGTGGTCTCTTTTAGAGTTTCGTCCTATATCCATTAACCAGTAAATTCACTTTCTCTTCATCAATTTTCCTAATTTTTGCTGATCCATTATCATAACATGTGTAAATATTGTACGATCCTGACCATCTTCTTCTTATATTACCCATGAAATCACTGAACTATTGAGTCATATAGTAGTGCCTAATCACCTTCCTTGAACACTTTGGTATTAATGTAACTATCATGACACTTTGTATTTTATTGTTGGACCATTTCAGTATGGAACAAGGCCTCTTACCCATATTCATCTAGGGAATTGATATTGTTATAGAAATATTTGACTCACCCCATGAAATCTTGCAAAGAGGGCCTTTTTCCATTTCCTTATGCAGACTTGAAGTTCCTTTTTGCAAATCCTAGAGCTAAAAACATGATTTTTCCACATATATGCACCCTACCTATATTACAACATGTGTATACACAGGTTGCACCACTATAGCCCGCGTACATTGGGAAATGTGTGAAAAATTAAAAAATTGTGTCGGGTTTCCATGTCATGTCACGAGATCAATGATCCTTGGCCTTCCATATACTGGAAATGTTCCAACTCAGCCCTTCAGTTCCACTTGAAGGCTATAAATGGGCAAATACGAGCTATGGAAAAGAGGAGAAAAAATTCAACTTTGAGAGAAAAGTTACTCTGGAGAAATTATTCACTTCACATTGAGTCTGCATCCCTTTGTCCTTTAAGTCTGAACACATTGTTCAACCCCCAAGATATTCCCTTATTGATTGAGAACTTCATTGTCTCTCTTATATGAGCTTTCATTTGGTGGAGGATTGAAGTGGTGGAGGCCCAACTGGAAGGAACTTAGTTTCTCGTTTCCGAACCATGTTGACACGAAAGTTTGTAACTCAATCACTTATGCTGATTGTATCTTAATAAAAATACTCTTTTCTCATCCAATTAATATCTCACAAATATTTGAATTATTATTCCATGGGCGTATTTGTTATGAATGTTGATGGATTATGATATCCAATGTGCTAACATTATATATTATCACCATATGCTTGTGTTGTTTGGTTGTTGAGGACTAGTTGCAAGTATATTTATTTGGGTCAAGTTCTCAACGATGGACTTCATCAAACATCTAGACAAGGTAGGCCTCTTATCTTGTCTTGTTAGCATATTGTTTTGTATAGCATACTTGAGATTAGAGTTGTTTTCTGCAGTCATTTCCGTCTGTTGTGGTTTAACCCTATCCATAGAGAGATTTTACTTGTAAAAAATATTGTACAATTTTTCTTGTTGTGCCTCAAAGAGATCCAATCCTAGTTGTAGGGTTGTTCTCAATGTTTGGATCTAAAACTCTATGGGGAGCATAACCTTCTTTCCATAAAATAACTCATAGGGTGTAAAACCTATGGTGGTTTTCCACGTAGTGTTGTATTCCCACACGACCTCTATAAATTTGTTTTCCCAATCTCTCCAATGGTACTTGACTGTCTTTCTTAGGATGTTCTCCATCAATCTATTTGTCACTTCTACTTGACCATTTTATTGAGGATGGTAGTTCATGGAGTTACTATGTCTCATTTTATACAATCTCACGAGGTTCTCAAAAGTATTTGATGTGAAGTTAGATTCTTGATCTATGACAATATCCCTTGGCACTCCAAATAGTGCAAAGATGTTCTCATATAGGAATTCAAATACCCTTTTTTGATTGACATTCTTCATTGGCTTCGCTTATGCCTATTTGGTCAAATAGTTTGTGCAAACCAGTATGTGATATTGTTGATTGGATGGTGGTTATATAGGCCCCACAAAGTCAAATCCCTACTTTTCAAAGGGATCTAATGATATCTATGGTTGAAGGGGAATTTCATCCCTATTTGTAGGTTTTATCATCCTTTGACACTCATAACATTGTGACACATATGCTTCAATGTCCCTATGAATTGTAGACTAGTAGTATCTTGTCCGAAGAATTAAAATAAATTTGATGTCCATGAGAATTAAAGTATTAAGGATGGTTGTAAGGCATATCTTGTTGGAATGGCCTTAGTCCTCGCCTCCTCTAATTGATGACACACAACTACTCCATGTTGTCTTATGTTCCTTAGAACACTGCTTCCAAACTAGGAAATGAAGGGCATTGGCTTAGTTGATGAACTTCTTCGCAAATCCCACAGATTTCCATTATATTAAATAAGAATTCATTCTTGGCATGCTTCCTCCCGCACTTGATACAAAAAATTTCCAAGACTCTTTCAACCTCTTCTTGCTTCCTCTTGATTTGCATGGTATCCATATGCATAACCAATGGATGAAAAATGTTAATTTTAATATCTTATAACAAATTTCCCATTTCATTCTTTGTAAGAGTTGTAGCTACATATTTGATGATTGCAGGGTAGAATTTCTATTGCCCCAATTATTTTTGCTTAGAGATCTGGAGTAGTTTTTGAATACTTGTTGTATGTCATCAAAATCCATCTAGAAGATGTTTCCATTTGCAAGGAGATTCAAAGTCTCTATTAGTTATTGTCTTACTCCTCTCAAAAGAATAAGTTTGTGAGATTCATCATCCAAGGTGTAACTATGATCCCTCTCATAACCAAGTTAGAATCTTTCTTCACAATCTTCCAAGGACTTATTTTCTTCTTGTATTTTTCTAAAAATCACATTTATTGTATCTCTAGCCTTGCATTAATCCCTATATTTCTCAATGAAGTTTTGTTTCATTTTATCCCAACTAGTGATGATATTCCCTTGCAGACTCATGAACCACCTTAATTTTAATTCTTTCAAGGTAGATGGAAAGAGTTTGATCTTTTGGGCATTTAAGCTGCATTCCTATGTCCTACATGCAACCTCAAAATCAAAGAGAAAGGTGTTGGGGTATACTATAGTAAAGCCATGGAAATGAGGGAGATAAGCACAATTAATATTCTTCATCCTTGTTTCCTCATTAATTTCCTATATTGGGAACTCAAAGATATCATATTTATATTCTCCTTCTCCTACCATGGTGTTATGAGATGGAGATATTTCACTATGCTCAACTTCTCTATCAACAAAACGATTCACAAAAATAGAGTAAGAATTGATGAAAATCCCTACTCCTCCTTTAGGTTTATTAGCAAATTATTTAACAATATGTTGTATGTATGCTTCATAGTCCTCTTGTTGTCATTCTTAATCACTTGTACCTACTTAAACTACACCAAAAATATGTGTTCTTTGTAAAAATCCACCGTATATATCCCTAGGTCAATGCATGCAAAGTAAATATGAACTATTGTTTTTTCAAAATTTTCAGATCAATCCTAATGCAATTTTAACAACCTCCCTAGAAATGGAACCAAAAATTTTTGGGCCAAATAATAGTAGCAATAAACACTAAATCCCTCAAATCACTTTAATTATCAACCTAGGGTTCATGCAAAGTAAATATTAACTATTGTTTTTTCAGAATTTTCAAATTAATCCTAATGCAATTTTAGTAACCTCCTTAGAAATGGCACCAAAAAGTGTTGGGCCAAATAATGTAGCAATAAATACTAAATACCTCAAATCTCTTTAATTATCAACCTAGGGTTCGTGCAAACTTGTGATATATTGTGCACTATGTATGCAATTATGGTGGTCTAATCTAAAAATAACATTCTAGAAATTGCATAAATGAAATGCTAAACCTTCGCAAGTCATCCCTGAGTTGCTTCATACCATCAAACTTGTGATCTTCACTCTAACTCCCTTGACAATACACAAGGGTAAACATAGATCTTGGATCATTTGTTATGGAATAAAGATATAGGTCAATGCATTGATGGAACTAGGATCCTAAGGGCTGATATTAGACAATGAGTCCTAACAAGTTTTAGTAATCTTAGATTTCTCATAAAACATGATTCAAATACCAATTATATAGAGTAAAGCATAGCAATGAAGTACATGAAGTAAATATCATATAAGTGTTGTTCAAAGACATAAAGAAAAACACACAAATGTTGGAAAAACATAATTTAATTAACTATCTAGCATACTACAAAAGTCTATAATCCTACTATAGAAATTTGTAATCAACACTAAAGAAAAATTGGAAGACAACAAGAGATGATGCATATAGGGGTTATTATTCCTCTCCTTGAGTGGGCCCTATTCAAGCATGCTCCTAAAACCTTTGTTAAAGAAACAACACTGAAATATGTAACATAACTGTCTTCATATTTATTCAAAATATGTCATAATGTTAGGGAAGCAAGATGCCTTATGCTACAATATGAATCACAAACAATACTAGAGAAATGATAAAATAAAAAAATGGTTCTTTAGTCTACCATCCTATGCTCCTATTTATACTTGAAGGAAGACCTAGGTGAACTCCCAATCAATCCCTTGATTAATGGGAGTTGTCCCTAAAAACCTACATTGTGTTTCTTGGGATCCCAACCTCCTTGTGCAATTCAAAGTCCCTAGGATCAATTAATTTGAATTGCATAGAGGCCAAAAATGCAACTCTCAAGCGCTGGCATATCGTAAAGTAGGAAAAGGGGCAAGATCCTTTGAAATGTTCATAATGCACATGGTAGTATGGATTCATAAGTAAGGAGGATACGATCTTGTCCTTGTTGATTCAATTTTTTTGTATTCATAGCCTTTGGAACACATTAGTATTCATATGAAATACATGCATAGATCATAAAACAAATTCAAGAACAAAGTTTATCAAATTCATATTCAATCATTTAAGAAAATCATTCATAGATAAACAATCAATGTCACAATAACCTCAATAAACATCAACAAACATAGTTCTTCCATATGAGGGTCAAGTCTTGGAGTAAAAGTTATCACAATTTTATACATGATGGGATAAATAAGAGACAATATGAAGTTCCATCGTATGGTTTGAGGAGCAATGGTGTTGGCAAGAGGAGTTTGGATTAGAACATTGTACAAGATTGAGGTTTGAGGTGACCACCATGAATGAATGTAGTGGTTATGTTGTTATTAAGGTGAGAAAAGACATAGAAAAGACTCCAATTGTCCTTGAAGAGAAGGAAATTCTTTGGCATCAAACTTTAGGACATATAGGAGAGAAAAGGTCAGGTGATTGCTCAAAGATGGAAGTGTTAGAACCCTCCCTAGAATTCTACATATTCCAGGGTTTGCTTAAACCTAATATTTGTGAGCAAGATGAGTGATGCAGGTGTTGTAACTCTAACATCTTTAATACTTGTGATGTGGACATTTTTTTTTATTTTTTTGAAAAATAAGTTAAAATTAGTCAATGGGATATGAATTATGGAAATTACCTACTTAAGGACAAATAAAAAACAGTCGAGTTTCCATATTAGAGAGATCAAACAAATCACACATTAATAAAACATTTAAATTATGAGATAACAAAATAATCGGGCGCTTAATTTGAGGGTGGAAGATGGAGATTTATCAATGGTTGTAGTTCACTATGGGAGTTTGAAATCAATGTACATTAACCCAATATGAAAGTCCTATAACCACTTACCACCCACCATCCACATGTTAACTCACTATTGATTATGGGACTTTGAGATCGGGCTCCAAAACCATAATTTCAAACCACTATAAAACCACTCATGGTTTTCCCTCACTAATACTCATCACGTTTACATGTTTTGGGTAGTTGGAAATATTAATTACACTAGTGCATAATTACAAACAATAAATTAAAAGGTGACAAGTGGATTTTTAACTTAGTTAATGAATAAACAAGGGAAAGTAAACCATCAACTTCATATTTATTTCACGTCTTGCATGCCATAAAATTTCAATCAAACCATAATAAATTTTTTAGAAGGAATCTTAAAGACAAATAGTTCCTATCATTAAAAATTTATAGGTGTTTCACGAAACTTTATTTTTAAACACATTTTTCATAGAGAACGTTAAGGAAATCATTCCTTGGTAAAATTTACAAAATATTATTAGACAAGGTTTTCCACATCTTGAAAGCATGGCTCCTAAGAAAAAGACTTTAGTGTCCCAAAAACCTAAATCCATAAACTTAGATTTTATATACTTCATTGATAAAGACCAAGATATATTTGAAACCCAACTGTCTGGAAACACCACTGAAGTAATACAAAATATAGTTTTTTCAAGGTTTACTTATAATCTAGAGGATATTTGTACATGGGAATGTGGATTGGCATAGAGTATAATTGTTAGAAAAAAAATATCCAAATAGCATAAAAACATCAAAATAAGTACTCCACGCCTTGACAAAGAGAGAATTTCAGATAATAATCCTCTTCGAGGGGGAAACCTCCTTATACACCACATAAATTCACAAATACAAGATGATCCTGAATGAAAAGGTCTACTTGGTATATATAGGAATCTAAGAGGTACAATTACAACTAATGGACCCAATCCAACATAAATAAATAAAAATACTGACATAATATGCCCCAATTAAGGGGTATCGTGCCTCTATTTATGGCTTAACATGCACCTCCCCTTCAGAAAAGTGTTGTCTGCAACGCTTGAGTAATTTTGGATGCTTCTGTATAAAAGACTCATCTTCCCAAGTGGAATCTTCACCAGGTAGTTTCTTCCAATTAATGAGATACTCTGAAATGGATCTATTCCTCAACTGGCGAATCCTTGTGTCAATGATAGCTTCATGCTCCAATATGATTTTTCCTTCCTCATCAAGTTCTGGCAATATATTTTGAACTAGGATCTTTGGTGATACTGAGAGTGGGGTGAATCAATATCAAGTACAATTTAAAACCTTTTTCCACTTATACTTAAATCATTCAACTATATCCAATAAGAAATGAACAATAGTATAAGAGTTACACCAATACACCATAATACACCATGCACAATATATGATAAATAATCAATAGTTATTGTTCAAGGGAAGTAATGAATTCCAAAGGTAGCT
>JZKD02S1083446.1:545647-565289 GCA_000966675.3 Picea glauca | reverse complement strand
TAACCAATCCATTCCAATGATTAGGTCATATGCCCCAAGAGCAGTGACGTATACCTTCAACCTGGTAGTACACACTCCCAGGTCTACTATACAATTATCAACACTAGGTCCTACAACTTTTTTTTCCCCCGAAGCCATCTTGACTTGTTTAAAGTCATCGTGCTCATAGGATGCCAACCCACTCTTTTCTAATGCAGATGGTGAAATGAAACTATTTGTCACACCAAAATAAAAAAAAATCTTAACATTGATATTATTTAGCATACCTGATGACTCCACCACTGTGGATTGATGTTCGGCCTGGCGATTATTAACCGCTGCGTAAATCTGGTGGCTGCTACTTTCTCTCCCCATCAGTGCCTTTCCTTCTCTATGCACGAACCCTGATTGTAACTCTGGGCAGTCACACTAGTAATTATTATGTGACTGCCTCTGAAATGAGTATTATTATGTGACTACCTTTGAAATGAGTTCCTTCCTCTGGAACCCCTGCCCCTACTTGCTGTTCCTTGGGATGGTCATGGACCTATATGCACCGTTGGCGATGAACGAGATGCTGCACTTGCTGCTATTGAAATCCTTGCAGCTACTATCCTTGGCGCAACTCTGTTACCATATGGCGGTGGCCTTGAGCCCCCTCCCCTAGGAAATGTCCTCGGGGCCTTCCCTACGAATCTAGGACGATGCAAAAATGTCGGTCTTGTACTCTCGGTTAAGTTCATGTGTTCTTCTGCATAACGCGCATTTTCCATCGCCTCCGCTACTGAAGACGGTTTCCACATTCGCACCATAGCTCTTATCTTAGGGTTCAATCCATAGACGAAGCACTCTGCCTGTCATTGGTCATTGTCCATATACGAAACATATTTGACCCGTTCCATAAATATGATCTCATATTCTTCTACAATTCTATTTCCTTGTACTAAGGCATGAAATGCCCCTACCTGTTGTTCCTCGTAGTATGCTGGTAGATATTTCATTCAGAACCTCTCCTCGAAAAGTTCCCAAGATACTGTGTCTGGGGTAAGGTTCAGTTGTCTTTCCAGGTTGCCCCACCAGTTCAAGGCGCTGTCTCTTAACTGAAAAATTGCGATCTTCGCCTTTGAGTTGGACGCATAGTCCCTTAAGGAAAAACACCTTGTCATGCCTTCCAACCATGCTTCCACGCGGTCACTAGCGCGACCCCCGAAAAAATTCGGAAGTTTGATCTTCTACAATTCCCGCGTGATGTATTCAGGTGGAGGTCCTCCCCCTGAATCCCTTGATGCTTATGGATTACCTATTCTAGATGGTGGGGGTTCCACTTCAGTCCCTGTTGGTTTTTGCCCCTTTAAAGTCTCGTTAATGGCTTCCAACGAGCACAGTATGAGGGCTAGTTCGGGCGATGGTGGTGGTGGTGCTGGCAGTGCTTGTGACGACGCTCCCTTGCCTCAACTCCTTCGAGTCCTGACCATCCTGTATGCTTTAACCTGCATCACCCCAAATTTGTCAGGGTGAGTTCAAGGACGTTTCAAATTGGTGCTACTTAAACTTAGAAACATGGTTAGGCGTAAGTTTTCTTTACTTGTCTGTAAACAAACATTACTCCATTAGGGGATTGGCTAGGTTAGGGTTAGGATTAAGCGTATAAGCTTGATTTGTTCGCCCCTATGAAAAGAAATATTGGTTCCCTTGCCCTGTAGCTATGCTAGCCTTGCGCCTTACTCGCCACTTCCTATGCTTACTCTCCTAGTGCATATGCCGCCTCCTTCCCACTTGTCCTAGTCTAAGCCCTTTTAGCTTTTCGCTTACAACTTGATTAACATGACTTCCGACCTTATGTTTATTAATTTACGCCGAAAGGCGTACACCTTTTGACAATGGGCACAATTAATGATCTTTTAATCTTATTTAACCTTAAAACATTATCTGATGGCTATGCATTGAAGATGCTGGCATATTCTTAGTCGTCCTCCAAAATCAATGGGTCAGCTTTATTGTTCATAACTTTCTTGCATTTATCAAAGCATCCATTAATATGTTTACTTTTTAACATTTACCTAATCACATTAAAAAAAAAATTTGCTATAAGGATATATAATTACCATGTTTAAATGATTAAATAGGATTAAACCACAACATCTAAATATTTATCCACAACTGCCAACCACGTTTCGACGTTCACCAGTGCTATGTACCTTTCGGCGTTAACTAGCTGCCAACCACTTTACGGCTATGCTAGTTTATTAAAAACTAATAATCTAGACTAAACTTAATCCTAAGCTTCAATCGCCTTAATCAATCACACATACATTTTTTTTTCAAGGCACATACATGGTGCATTGGTGTTTGGTTGTTCCTTAAGGCTTAGGTAGTGGGTGGTGGTCATGGGTTAAAAACCCATAGACTCCATATCACCCCCCTTTTTTTTATATAATCAGTTTAAATTAATTAATTTAATTTTAAATCCCTAATTCGAAATAAAACTTGATTTATTTAATTTACCTATTATAGTAATTGTTTATTATAAATATATATATATATATTTATATATTTTTAAATAATAAAATAACAATAAACTAAAATTATAAAAAAAAATAAAAAAAATAAAATAAAAAATAAAAATAAAATAAAATAAAACATTTACATTATGACTAGAATAAAATAAGAAAATAATAAAAATCTATAGTCCGACAGTGGGTCCTCGCATGAGGCCCACGTGCCCCCCCCACTCTCCTCATTCTTATCACTTAACCCTAAAACCCTACACGTACTCTTCCGGGCTCTCCCTCCCAAACCCTAGACAAACATTCAACTAAGCTCTATTGCCTCTTCACTCTGCTCTTTCCCTCTCGGCAGGCTTGTCTTGCGTGTGGCTCTATTGTTGCTGCGTCTGTGAAATTCCAGAGCGAGGGTTTGGTTGCAATAGGGCCGCCATTAATTTCCCTGCAAAAGGGATCTATTTTCCGGGATTGGTTAGCTGGTTTCTATTCAAAATGCAGACTTTAGCCATAGTTTCACTGTTTTTGGCAGCATTGAGCCTGGTTTTATTTATCTATTTTGGGGTTGGTTTAGTTAGTCGTTGGTTTAACTTTGTAATTTCATTTTATTTGAGAAAGGCGTAGGGTTCGACTATGTTCTGTGGACTGCGTTCTGGCTTCTAATATTTCTGCGTAGGGTTTGGCTGTATGGTGTGCGTGTTAAACATGCGTGAGTTGTTCACACATTCCACTACTCTGCTGTGGTTGGCAGGTTGTAATTATTGGCGTTTTCATAGAGCCAAAGGTTGTAATAATTGGCCTCTGCATAGAGCCAAAGACCACACCTAACGGGCTTAGTATTAGAGTTGGTATTTGTATGGTTTATGTGTGAATGCGCTTGAAATTTGGGTTCGAGCTTTGGTAGCCTCGACAATGGCTGCCTTGCATATTCCATATTCACCATTAACAACTCCGTCTTCAGCCGAGAAATCCATGAGTGCCTCTGAACGAAGCGTCGAGAAGCTGAGCCTCCCATCACTGCAATCTCGCATGAAATGCGATCCCGAAGGATACGAGAATGAGATTTTATTACTGATCTGCCACTTCGATTCATGCCTGGTGGTCTTTCAACAACATGCCGCTCTCAAATCGGCTTCCATGGGCAGCGATCCCGTTGCGGCCAAGGAGCCTGGAGATTTAACTATGTTTCTAGCCCATGTCGTTCCATCTCATCCACAACATCTTGTTCAGTATCCTAAACAACTTGTTGAACTATTGAAGACGAGCGAGGATTCGCTTCCTTCAGCTTTAAGAAGACAAATCACACAGGTGCTTATTCTGCTAACAAATAGACAAGTTAGTTATTTTTTTCTCTATGATGTGTTTCCTTTCTTTAGCTTTCTGATTTCAGGGCCTAGGGTTTTATGTTTTCTTCAGGTTCATTTTTAGGGTTTTTGCATTATCATGTTCATAGGGGTTCATAACTTAATTTTTTTAGAGTTTATGCATTATCATATTCCCAAATGTTAATGCTTTATTTCTAGGTTTTATGACTTGTCAAAATCACAAGGGTTTCGAATAAAATTGGTTTTATGCATTTTGTCTAAATTGATTCTAAAATACTTTGAAACAAAAAAAAAATTAAAACATTGACTGATTTCTTACTTTGTACCTTTTAACTGCTTGATTCGGAGCTTGATATTGTAATTCATGAACATTGAAACATTAAGGCGTTTTTAGGTCAATTGGTTGGGTTTATTAGAGTGTATATGCTCGAAGAGACTCGAATTTCTCTTGAAACTCAATATTAGAATAGTAAATGATTGTAGCTCAGGAGTTTCTTCATCAGAATCCTTTAGGAGCTACTTATGCAATCCCACTTTGTATTGGATAGAATTACTCATTCAGTTTCATAGACCTACTTTTGTGGTCATTTGTTGGACATTAATAATATTATCTTATCTACCATATGCCTAGCATAGTACATACCACATTAGCAAGATTTGACTGTATTGGCCTTCACTGTACAAAAATTTGGCACTAGTACAAAATTCAGTATCTTTACAGTACAAATATGGTACAGTCAACTTACTTTTGAAAAAAACTAAAAAACATATTAAACAAATCTTGAATGCATCTATAAATATAAATTAATTGCAAATATTTCCAGAAAATGTATTATCTTTTTTTTTTTTTTGGGGTATTTTCGAGTCTGCAACTTGTAACAACCCTAGTTGTATTCATATTTCACTTGTTTTACTTTGGTAAATTTGTTTTTACATTTTCAATATGTATTTCATTTATATTTATATTTGTGTTAAAATTTTTGTGTTTGGTTTGCAGGTTAAGCGTGGCTGGAGTTAGGGCTTGGAGTTTTGGCCCTTAGGCCCATATTTCAAACAAAAGCTCTGATACCATTTGTAGGGGCCGAATAGATTTTACGTCAAATAATTACATAAACTGTAACAGTATATCTACTTGATTTCAAACAAAATTCAATAATTCCTTTAATTGAGCACCTAAGCATTTATAAATTTATCAACACATAATCATTTTTTTATAACAGTTTAAAAACAATGCATAATTTTAAATACCTGAACCTGATGCTAATAACCTTTCGTTTGTCCGCTTGCCTTATTGACTGCTATTGCACTTTGTAAACACTGCCCAAAACCTAGTTCCACCTTACCAACTAGGTAAATTCCTAGCTCCAGGATATCATATGGATATCCTGGCCCCTGTGCCCAAAACCTCCAGCAACCCCAGTGCCTGACTGATACAATTCCCACTCCAAAAATCCACACCTCTCTGCAAAATCCAAGAGCCCTCAAAATCAATCCCCCATCTCTCGTCGAATGACCTCCCGTAAACCTCCTCCCCCTCCGTATTCCTCCTTCACCTCCTTCCCCCTCATTTACTTCCCTACCTAACCCATTTATTACCTTATCTTATCCTTTCGTCCTTAATGCCCCTTATCCCCTTTATTTATTATTTTATCCCATATTTAATGTCTTACCCCTTTGAATTAATACCTTATCCCTTTTCGTGTACGTAACTCTTAATTTAATAAAATAATTTATTAACCCCCCCTTAATCCTTTACTTAATTAATTAATGAGTCAATTAATAATGAATTAATCCTTGACAATCATGAATAATTAATTAATAATAAATAAATAGTTAATGTTATTTTAAGAAATAATTATTGTTTATCTAATCTTTTAGGACAGTTAGATTATTAAATTAATTATAATTAATAATCATATACATCTATTTAAGCAGGGTCGTTACATCTTTCAATCAAGTAGGGGTTTGTGACAGGGATGCCCTCTATCCCCTTCATTATACATTATAATGGTAGGTTCTCTTAGCAAAAAACTGGAATATGAAAGGAGAATGGGGAGGCTTCTAGGGATGGATATGGCAAGAGAAGTAAATGGAATCAATCACAAGCAATTTTCTGATGACACACTCCTTTTAGGGGTTGCATCATCGATTATTGCTAAGAGATTTAAAGTTTTTTTGGAAAGTTTTCTACCAGTTTCAGGTTGAGAGGTTAATTGTACCAAAAGACAAATATATGGCTGGAATATCTCAGTATCCCTTTCATAAACTATTTCTAGAATTTTGGGTTTCCCCATTGTTGGAAAATAGTCCTTCTTCAAATACGTGGGTATGCTAATCTCTCTCAAGTCTCCTACTTCTCAAATCTGGCAAGAGGTTCTTAGCAAAATGAAGACTTGTACTCTCTAGTGTGGTGCAAGGTGGCTCAATCTTACAAGTAAAATAATTTTAATAAAATTACTCCTTTCTTCCTTAACCATATTTCAAGGTGAAACTATTTTGGTTCCTAAAGGGGTTGTTGATCAAATATCCAAGATAATTAGGCACTTTCTTTGGGAAGGAGGGGAAACCAACTCAAAAATTTTTGACCTCGTTAACTAGTCAATAATATGTCTACCTATAAATAGAGGAGGTCTAGCTATCAGTGATACAGGTGAATATCGGTGAAAACCCACCTCTTCTAGCTGGTTCACATACAAATTTCATCTTGGTAGTTACGTCTTTTGAGCTTGGCATTTGTTTTCTAGATTTTTGGGTCCTAAACTTCCAGGGCCGTTTTGAGGCCCTAAAAAACGTTTTTGGGCCCACCACAGTCACACCTTACATATAGGTAGAGTGTGATGACATAATGTGTAGTCCTCAGAGAGACCTTTCCAACGATATACCATGCACCTAAAACGAAGATCATATGCAAAATTTACGACCCTGGGAAGTTGATGTACCAAATTACCCCAATGGGGTCCACATGAATTTTGGCGCTTCATCTCCTAGGGTTAGGTTTTTGGATGTCTATGGTTTTGGAATTCATGTTTGATGTAAAAAGGCCTTTGGAGCCTCATTGTACTTATATTCTTGCGAATGAGCATAGCCATCACATCTCTTCTCATAGATAAGATGCCACCATTCTAACAAGCTTGTTTCAGTCTACATTTTTACAGTTTCAACATATTTCTTTATAGAAGTCAAGTTTTAATGTATCTATGTTATTATTCACTGTATCTCCATGTTGATATTACAGAACCGTGTTTTCATTTTCTTCCTCTCATAAATTCAGATCAGTGGTATCAGAGCGTTCTTCTCTTCATTTGTTTCTTTGTGCATGTTCCTAAAAAGGTCAGGGTATAAGAAGTTGGGACTCAAACTGGTTGAGCCTTTGCAATATTGGCCTCGTGGAACTTGACGAATGCCCATGGGGGAATATAAGAGAAATGATGGGGCATGAGATCCCTTTAAACTATTTCTTAAGGAATCCCTCTCGTGACAAAGGAACAAGATGATGGATAACTCTGCGCAACTCTTTTGATGACTGCCAATAGGCGATGCATCTACCTCAAGCAGAGGCACCACCCCATTCAAGGTACATATCAACTTTTATATTCATATATTTGAAGGTCTAATAGAAACAGACGTTGTAGAAAAATGGTTAAACCTTCTAGAAGGGTATTTTTCTGTCCAAAATTTTTTCAATAGAGAAAATATTACTTTTGCACTCCTAAAGGTCGTCCCCCATGTCAAATATTGGTGGTATACTTTCTATGAGAAAAAGGAAACAAAGGGATCTAAATTATTTGTAGTTTCAACCACTTGGGGTTCCTTCAAAGATGATGTTAAGGAACAATACAACCCTGTCAGAATTTATGATGACTTATATACAAGTTGGACCACACTACGACATGAAAGGGACCAAACAGTGCCAGAGTTCACGAACGTCTTCCATACCTTGCACACCAATTTGGGTATCAAATACTTTGAGTGAAATATGGTACTCAAGTATTGGGATAGTCTGTATAGATACATCCATAAAGAAATGGATTTTCTAGACATTTCATCCTTGGGCGCAACCTATCAATATGAAGTCAAAATCGAGCATAAGATTAAATAGAAGACGTGTCAGTTTGGGTCTACAATCCCCTCACAAAAGAAGCAGGGAAAAGGCGGCACCAACTCGAAAAACAAAGGGCAGAGTAAGGATGGAAATCCTTAGGACAAACATTCTAAACCTTAATCAAAGAAGGAAAATGGGAATACAAATAAAGACACTAGTAAATGGTGTGAGTTCCATAAGATCCCTTGGCATAACACTGTTGAATACTGCTCAAATAAGTCATTGGTGGTTGAGGTGAAAGCCTTTGAATAAGATGTAAGCTATGACTCTGAGTCAGAACCAAAAAAAGTAAGATGGATCATCGATGCAAAACCCAGTTCCACCATTTCTACCACCACCAAGGTCAAACCCAATGAACATGATGAAACTGAGGAAGGTGAGAACATATTTCATTCACAGATGTGGGTGGAGGGTACTCCACTACACTTCATTGTTGATAGAGGTAGCTAGAATAACCTCATCTCAGTAGAGGTATTCAAGTGGTTGGACCTGTCGACATCACCACACTTGCAACTGTACACCATCACATGGCTCCGCCAAGGGAGCAATCTCTGCGTCAAGAAACAATGTGGCCTGACCTACCACATCAAGCCCTTAAAAGATGAGGTATTGTGTGATGTCACCCTCTTGAAGTTTGTGATGCTCTTTTGGGCCAAATTATTTATGGAAATGTCATGCTATATATGAGTCTAGGCCTCGTAGTGTTATTATCACTTTTGACAAGAAATTATACAGGATACTAGAGGTAGCCCATCTACCACCATTTTCTTGATCTCTACCAAGCAATGCAGGAAGGTCATCTCTCAGACCAAGGAGTTTTTATTCTTCGTGATTCACGCTCAAAGTGAGCAAAAGGTTGCAACCACATCCATGGCCTTTGCGAAAAGTCTCTCCATGCAACAGAAGCAAATGGATAACGTCATGGAGGAATACAAAGACATCTTCTCCTCACCCATTGGGTACCTATGCACTATCAAGTCAAGCACTCAATCAATATGACCCCCGACACACTGTTACCCAATGGGTTAGTCTATCACCACTCTCTATCAGAAAATGAGGAAATCAAGTGCCAGATTCAAGAGTTTCTAAAAAAGGTGAGAATCCTCCCAATCTCATCACCTTGTGGAAGCCCAATCGTGCTTGTGTAGAATAAATATGGGTGACGACTTTGCATTGATTATCGGGCCCTAAATAAAAACATAGTCAGGAACCGATACCCAATTCCTCGAATTGACGTTCTCCTTGACTAACTCAAGGGATCCAAATACTCCAGTAAGATTTATTTGAAGTCTATCTACCACTAGGTCCCAATAGAGAAGATTGATGTATGCAAGATTGCCTTCAAGTCCAAACAAGGTATTTTTGAATGGTTGGTCATGCCCTTTGGCTTGACAAATTCCCTAGAAAATTTCATGAGGATGATGGATGATATATTGCGGCCTTTCACTAATTCTCTTATGGTGGTGTATTTGGATGAAATCCTCATCTTTATCAATAATTGAGAGGAACACTTGCAACACATTCAATGGGTTTTGCACACTCTACGACAACACAAGCTATATGCAAATTTGGAAAAATGCTCCTTCGACATGAACAGGGTCCATTAACTAGGCTAAATTGTGAATGAGCATGGGGTGCATGTCTATCTAGCCAAGATCAAGGTAATCCGTGACTGGCCAACCCCGACTACACTCACTGATCTTTGGATATTCTTAGGCGTTGCCAATTTCTATCATAGGTTCATGTTGGGATTATCCCAAATTGCATGGGCCCTTATCCAAGTGACCAAGGATGGTGGTAAGGAAAAATTCATGTGGGGCCAGCTGCAATATAAAGTGTTCACTGATTTGAAGTAGTGCTTGTTCTCATCCCTAGTGCTCTCATTACCTAACCTACAACAACCTTTTGAGATTGAGACATATGCCTCATACTATGATGTGGTCGTATTTATCACTCAACATGGACATCCCATGGCCTATCATAGTGAGACACTATAATATATTGTCTGTAAGTACCCCACTTATGAAAAAGAAATATACTCCATTGTACAAGGCTACCACCAATGGAGGCATTGCATTCTTGGGAAGGAGACAATCATCCACACTAATCATAAGCTTCTGTAGTTCATGCAGAGACAAGGAAAATTACAGAATGACTTCCATTAGAATTGGTCCACATACTTGAAGTAGTTCCATATCAACATCAAGTATAAGACATGGAGCACCAACTACATCGCTGAATGCCTCAACCAACCTCCAATTGTCGCACTAACCATGATGCTACACTACTGCGAACATGAGACATCCAGATGGCCTGAACTCTACGAGTGAGAACCTGGCTTCACAACTACTTACCAGATGATGGGCAAAAACACAATTGTCATTGATTTTCATCTATAGGGTGGGTTATTGTGCCATCTAGGACATATCCGCGTTCCATCAAGTGAGCAAGTGACGCTGATTTGGGAAGCTCAGTACAGTTAGGTGGAATAACACTTCCGTGTAGAGAAGATAGTGGTAGTGCTACAACAACATTTCTATAAGACAAAAATATGACATGATGTCAGCAAGTATATCAGGTACTGCGCGACCTGTGCCATTGCCAAACTGACCATTAATAAACAAGGCATGTACACCCCTCTGCTTACTCCCGACAAGCCCTGGGAATCCATCTTGATGGACTACATGTCGGGCCTTTATTCAGACAAGCAGGGAAATGACTGTGTTTATGTGGTTGTTGATTGATTTTCCAAGATGGATATTTTGGTCACCTACAAGAAGAGCATCACAATAGAGGCCACTACCAAGCTCTTCTTCAAATGAGTGTGGGTACATTTTGGGATACCACAAACCATCATCTCTGATCAAGACAGTCGATTCCTCAGCCTCTGGTCATGGTTGGAAACCATGCTCACCAAATCCATGACCTTCCACCCCCAAACAAATGGCCAAACCAAGTCTTCCTTACATTCAACACAATTACAACAGAGCCATATGTAACTCAAATGGCCACATCCTCTTTTAGGTGGGGATGGAATTTCAACCAATGGGCCCCATGTATGTTGCACTATCCCTTGCATCCACACAAGAAAAATCATCCCATGTGTAAACTGAAGCTGACAAAGCCACTCGGTTCATTGAACGAATCCATCACATCCACCAACAAGTTCAGGATATTTTGCAGAATTCCATGCCAAATACAAGCAATGCCATGATCAACACTGGGTGCCACACAAGTTTCAGGTGGGAGATAAAGTTTGGTTGCACTTGCAGAAATAACGCCTTATAGGACCCCATCAGAAGCTTCATCCACTCTACTATGGACCTTACACCATAACCAAGGTTGTGGGTGATAATTATTTTGAGCTCAACATTCTTCCCTTCCTTGGCTTGCACCTAGTGTTTAATGTCTACCTCCTTCGGGCATACTTTCCACCCTTATTGGACACCTCAGAGATAGAAGAACAATTGACACCAACATAGTTCAACCCTAACTACATGGAACATGCATCCATTGATCATATCATGGAGACACATGTCAAGGGAACTTTCCAAAAGAAGCTTCAACTTTATCGGGTTGTCAAAGTGGGGCAACTCTTGCACCAAGGCAAGTGGCTCACTCGAGTCCAAATTCAAAAGAAGGTTCCTCATATAATGGACGAAATCAATACAATGGATACCATTTCTTCCTAAGGAGGGAGGATTGGTCCAAGTGGATATCGGTGGCCACCCACCTCTTCCAACTATCTCACATACAACTTTCATCTTGGTAGTTATGTCTTTTTATCTTGGCAGTTTTTTCTATCTTTTTGGGTCCTAAACTTCTAGGGTCGTTTTGTGGCCCTAAAAAACATTTTTTGGGCCCGCCATAGTCATATCATAAATTTTTTTAGAGTGTGACAACATAATGTGTATTCCTTGGATATACCTTTCCAACGGGATATCGTGCGCCTAAAACATAGATTGTATGCAAAAGTTACGACACCGGGAAGTTGATGTACCAACTTACCCCAATGGGGCCCACATGACTTTTGGCAGTTCATCTCCTAGGTTTGGGTTTTTGGATTTCTAGGGTTTCGGCATTCATATTTTATGTAAAAATTCCTTTGGCTCCTCATTGTACTCATCTTCTTGTGAATGAGTGTTTCCATCACATCCCTTCTCAGAGATAAGCTGCCACCATTCTAGCAAGCTTGTTTCAGTTTGCAATTTTATAGTTTCAACATATTTCTTAATAAAATTCAAGTTTTACTGTATCTCTACTATTATTCACTATATCTCTATGTTAATATTATAGATCTAATTTTTCATTTTGTTCCACTCATAAATCTAGATCAATCACAGGCTCCTCACTCATGATTTTAGCTCTGGGTGAAAAATTTGTGTGGAGACTGATATCTGGGAAAAATGAATGGTGGAAAAGTGTTCTTCTCTCCAAATACTTGAACACTCTATACTTCGATGCCTTGATGTCCCTCTATCAAATGTCAAAGGGTCTCCCATTTGGAATCTCATCAAAACAACAAATCCTCTCATTGAATCCCAATTATCATGGCTACCAGGGAACAATAATACTATAAGTTTATGATCTGATAGTATAATGGGGAAACTACCCCTGAACTCTCATGAGGACATGCAAGAGATAAAAGAATGGGGAATTAGAAATGACATCGAAAAATTATCATACCTCTCAGTTTGGTCAGAAAATGGTAAATGACAAGACTGGAAACAAATTCTCCCCCGGAGCATTTAAGCCCCGCTACCAACAATATTTTTAATCTCTTGGCGGGCTGTGCTCTGATTAACTCCGGGATAGATGATGAACGGTGTCAGGGATGAGAAAGATACTCATTCAAATATGTATTTGGAAAAATTCACAAGGATACCCCTATTCCATTAAAATCTAAATTTTGGGTGCAATTTTGGCACTTTGATTCCCTTTGCAAGATCAGTGACTTATGTTGGGTTATGGTCCATGGAAAGTTGTTAACTGTTGATAACTTACAAAAAAGAATAATTGTTGGTCCTTCAATGTGTGTACTATGTAAATTAAGTAGTGAAACCGGTCACCATCTCTTTTTCGATTGCACCTTCTCCAAGAAGGTTTTGGATTTAACATACAAAAATGTCCATTCCAGGCACTCTCCTCCCACCAACTGGACCAAAATGATATTACATTGGAGGTAGAGATACCCAGGTAGCTTTGCTAAAAATTATGTATTGGTCAGGCTTTGGAAAGATGTGCCCAAATTTATTTGCTGCGAAATTTGGCTAGCAAGGAACAAAGTAAATTTTTAGGACAAAAATGTCCCAAGTTTCATCATGTTGAATATTACCACAATCTTTAACAACAAAATAGTGTGTTTGAATCTCTTTCCAAAAGATCCAAACATTTAGAGTCGAGAAAATTAAAAATGAATGATGAATTAATTCCCCAACTCCATCCTTGAGAAAATGCAGAGTATTTAAAAAATGTGGGTCAATATGACCCGACTATCACCATTGATCATGATTGTGTCACTAGATGGACACCTTACTCTCATTCACCTCATCAAACTGGGAAAACCCACCACTTGGCACATGCATTCTTCAAGAAGCATGGAATTTTTTATTTGGCTTCTGGCTATCCTCTCACTTGCACTTGGGATTTCTCCTCGTACATTTTCTACGTCGTCTCTTCTGTACCATACCCCCTGCTCCCGTTTGTGGACGTTCATGGCCACATACATGCACACCAGTATCTCAGTGGTTGGGCATTTTCTAGATCCATTATGCCTCATTGCTTTGCACTTTGGTTTGATTTCCCTCCTCCATATTCATCTTCAATGGTCTATCATTATCTTCTCTAGTAGCAACAACCTCCCAACATATGTGTTGACGATTAAAATCGAAACGAGGAATCTCGCCCGAAAAGTATTGCTAAAGCCTATTGTTTAAACTATGCTAATGATATATAATACTAGTAGGTGGGACCCTCTTGTAGACAGGAGGCTCAGAGATAGTCTTATCACACATTTTATGCTGATGTTTCGATGCTTCTTACAGGGTTCTATATGGTTGATGATGCAATCTTGGTTTTGTTTGCGACATAATGGCAGATGGATAATGCATTTTATGTGATGATTCCATTATTCTAAGCTCTAAATTCCATGTTATGAGTGGCATATATTACTTTTGTTACATTTGATATTCTCACCAATGATCATGATTCATTACCTGTTACACCTGCACAAGACACATGTTAGTAACAACATGAAACAAGAGCAATGGAAATAAACTTATGGAAAAAAATTCAAGGAAAGGAACTATACTATACTATGTTAAGATGTTATGCGCAAATGAAATAAAAGGGAAGTTAGTATTAATCCTAACTAGCAATTTTAGTGTCTATACAAATTATATTGAGTTATATTGGGCACATTTGATATATGGTATGGTATGGTTTTTGGAAAAGGTTAATATGGATTGGGGTTGCATAATTGGCAAATAATATTTCTCAAGTTTCAATGTATGGAATTAATGGCATGGCTAATGGATGGTTTTTAGCTGGATGTCGTGTACTACGAAACTGAATGTGAGGAAGATGAAAGCGACATGAAGTAAATCCACGTCACTCCATACTTATCCCACTGGGCTGTCACCCTAGCATGGTTATTGTTTCATTTGGTTTCGCTGTGGTTAAGCTCCGAGATTCAATCCTGGAAAGAACTGCTTGACCAACTCACTCTTTTTAAAGCCATTGGTTACATGTATATTTCTTTTCACCCATCCATGAATTTCACTCTGTGTATGAAACAAACGATGTCTCGGTAATGTGTTGGTTTGTGTTTTCCTGAGATTGGCAACTGTGTAAACGTGTGGGTATTTTCTCTGGAATGAATGTGTGTCTATTCATTTGCAAATGGAAAGATTGATTTGTTGAAGTTGTGATTTCATTGGTTGTTCTGTGTGGTGGAAAATGTGATGGCTCTCTGTTGTTTTAAGTAGTTATGTGTATTTTATTGGAGGGTTTCACTCTATTTAGCCTTGTTGGCTGCCTCCTCATAGTCATGGTAACCATGTCTGGTTGTATTTGGTTGCTATGGGGTTGCTGTGTATGTTTTCAAACTACCTTTTTGGTCGTTGTGTATCTTCTAGAGCCTAGTCGTGGGCTTATTATTGTGATATTGGCATCAACACAGTTTGTTATGGGGTGGCCATTATGTGAAGAAGTATGCTTTATGGTTGTTGGTAATACCTGGGGTCTACATTTCCATTGGAATTGTTATAAATTGGTTCGGCTCTTGAGAAAAGCGTGAGGGTTATGCCTCTGTGCATTCTTGGTGTTTATTACTGTCCAGTGAGCAATCATTGCTCCTCTGCATCATTGCCTACCCTACCCGATGTTGAGCTATCACACTATTACAGAAGTTGAGAGTTATAAAAGCCTTTTGTTCCACCGTGCTTGTTTCGAAGATTTTCTACCTACTGTTGATATGTTCAACCTCCAGTCTCCCTGTGTTTTGGTGACCAAGAAAACTCTTGATTATTTCTTGTGTTCATGGTTACAAAGCCCGATTTTTGATAACCCCAATGAGTCTCACTCTTGTCGGGTATCTTGTTGACTGTCATAAGTTGGTTGAATGGTTGTGACAGTTTCTTTGAGTATTGTCTCTTCTCTTTTTAATTGGGTTGTTGGAAAGTTTTAATTGGGGATGAGAATTGGTATCCAGTCAAGGGGCCACCTCCTTCTGTTATGCATTGGTCGTTGTGTTCCTACAACATGTTGTCAATTGTAGTTGGTGGCTGCTGTGTGTTTGATTAGTCCCAATCAAGATCATTACAAGTTGGGGGAAATGATGTCTGTGACTTGGTTTTTTACTGTGTATGGTTTATAGAGACATCATGCATTGTTTTGTTTTATTGCACCATCAGAAATGAAGCACATATTTCGTAGTATGGTTTCGTTGCAAGTTTATTTGTTAATATTTTCAAAAGAATGAAATCGGGCAAGTTTTAAAAAGGTTCATTCAACTCGGGAAAGACCCGTGTCTATGTTTGATTTTGGAAATTACAAATTATGGGCAATGGTTGATATTATATAGAAATATATGTTGGACATAGATGAAGAAATGTGACTGTGTGTTACTTTTGATTTTGTTTAAATAAATGAAAAGAAACAAGTATTCTTTTAATAAGACCATTGAAAGGCATAATGATTCTGAGTATGATTGTAGATTGTGTTGATTGTTTTTTTTTGAAGAATTGAATGTGGGACAATGAACAATTTTTGACACAGAGGAATTGTTAATTGGTATTGGTATCCTGGTATTGAATACAGAGTTGTTTTTTATGCATTACTTAATTAGTTTTACGAACAATATCCATTCTTTTCCCTACCATTCTTTCACTTTTCGCACATTACAACTCCCCTCGCCTTCCCATATTCACTATCCACTCCCTGTTCCTAAAATTTAATTATAGTTAAGATAAATTATGTATTATGACAGTTAAAGGGTCACACAAGGATGAATTACAATGATATATTATTTTGATTTACGATACAGTTGATTATTTGATGTTTGTGAGCAGTAATTATGATCTATTCCCCCTCATTTTAACAATTTTTGCTCAATACAATCCCTTACATATCCCAGAACCCTTGTTCACCCCTTTCTCATTGACAAGTATTAAATGATTTGTATGGATTGGATTGCATAAGTCTGATATGTTGCTGAGCCAAAATTTGTTTCATATTTAAAAGAGTTGTCATGTATGGTTGTTGAAGAAACTATTTGCTAATCAATAATTCATACATGAATAAGATTTTGCAATAGAGGTATCCATGTCCGGGGTAATAGAGGAACAAGAAATTGGAACAGGGGCCCTAGAAGGCCAAGGTTCTCTATACACTTTGATGTAGACTCGCAAGAGTTAGGCCAACAATTTCAAGCTAGATTTTTTAACTGGATTGGGCAAGGAGTGGTCCAACCTAGGCCTGGAAGGCCTCCCTTACAAGCCCCATAGGTCCCTGGTATCACAGTACCCCCTCATGTTTCACTACAACCTGAAATCCATGAAAACAACAAATGGCAAGAGATTGTCCACCTAGCAGTCTCCAAACATCGTGGCTGGCCTAACTTGTCTCTACCTACCCCTCCACTTGTTAATCAAATTGTCCAAGCTACTCTTGTCCACTCACTAGTACAGTCTTCCTATGCAAGCAAAAGGTTAAAAATCGAGGCCCCCCATGATCCTAACAAAGGAAAAGCCGATGCTGCCCCCTCATCACCCTCAAATGACTCTGCCATATCCATGTCCTCCTGCATGCATTTGAGAGATGATTTCTCTCATGTGATCAGTGATATTAGGCCTAAAGGCTCCACACAGCCTAAGGAAAATTCAGAGAGATCAAAGGGTGACAAAAACAACAAGGGAAATATTTCCTCCTAGAGGGGAAAATATGGATTTTAAGTGTTTTTATTTATTGATTGTTGAGAACAGTTGACTTCTGAAATTTTGGACAACACACTATTTTTGGATATATGGGTAATATATTTTTGGAAATAATGTCAATTATCATTGATATAAATTTTCAAAATATGAAAGTGATGATGGGAGTCACAAGAAGGCATGTTTTGTTTGATTAACTAGTTGTGTTATGATTGTTAAGGAACTAAAGGGAGTGACAAGGGGTCCCACCTACTAGTTATTATTTATTAAAAACCCTTATTACGATTTTATTACTTTTCCTCCTTAACTAAAAAGTTAGTTGAGTTTTAGTTAACTTAACTAAATAAGTAGTTCAACTACTTCAACTAATTCTAATTGATTAAAGGCAAAATGAAAAGGAGGAACACGTGGAGAATAGAAGGAGAAGCATACTAAGATCTTCTCTTTGAGTTTTGTTGAGATAATTCAGTTTTCATTCATTCTTTAATTCATTGGAATCCTAATTCTCTTTTATGATAGCAGGGTCCTATTGTAGACAGTAAGATCCAAGGCTGAATTACATCATTCAAACACTTTTTTTTTTTTTTTCAGAGGTATTGATCTATCTTTGATAGTCTATGTAGACTTGTCTATTTGTGAATTAAATTTCATGATTGACAAAGGCTATTGTGCAGAGTCAAGTGGGAAACAATCTATGGCAAGCTGATCCAACTTTTAAATTTCATTTTTTTTTATTTTCTGTCAGAATTTCTTTTGTATGGTTTTCATTGGGGACATCTAAGTTTGACTTTGGTCCAAAACTTCCTTAGGGATTTTTGTAAAGAGAATGGTTTTTTTGATAAATTGGAATGAAATAAATGATTACTTTATGTCTCATCTGTTTTGATTATTTAATTCAACATCTGTCATATTCATAATTCAAATGTCTTTACTTCTGTCTCTATATTTAATTAAACATCTGTTATATTCATAAAATTACATAAATAATGCAATTTCCAACAAGCTTTCATTTATAAAAAAACCCAGCCTAAGCACTTGTAATCAATACTTGTGAATTAGGATACAAATTTTGATGGCTATAAACATAGGGTGATATTCTCGTCTATCTTGCTTTAGCCAAGAAAGATATGAAAATTCTTGAGTAGGATCATTTCATATCTTTTCCTCAACATTTATTTTGGCGACCATACTGGGGATATTTTCAATATCTCTTTGGTTGATTTTTATGCTTGATTATCATCGAATACATCTATTTTTCTGATATTGATTCTTTCACTGTTTTATTTATTAATGACTGTACCTATTGAAATGCAACCCAATATTGAGACCGGTCTTCAAGATCAGATCGACATTGCTTTGAATTTGTTTAACACCATTTTAGACACTGCTAATACTCAGGATGAGCTTAATCATTCATGGGAATCAATTGAACGAGACATTAGTGCCCAAGAACATTGGGAAGCTAGATGTAGACAACTTAGAAATCAACAATAACCTTCTTGTTCCTTCATATTTGACCTTCTTTTCATGTTCTTAGACCCTCATGTTTCTAGGAGAAGAAGAGGCTTATCACTTGAAATTAATCCTATTGCTGAAATAGGAAGAAGGAACGTTGTGCTATCTACCCAACAAAGTGCTCTAACGAGAACCTTGTCTGATTCATCCAGTTCATCCTTCTCTTCCTTACCTATCACCCACAAGATGGAATCTAGTGGTGGCTCTGGTGGCAATGGAAGTGCTTCCTCCTCTCATTATTCAGCTTCGTTAGTGATTGGTAGCTTATATAGCCACCATGTACTTGTCCAATCTACCACAAACCCCACCAAAGTCATTAAAAAATAAGGTATTTTTCAATTTGAAGAAGACGCTACAAACACACCATGGCATGTTTTCTCTCCTCTTAACCTAGCACATGCTACTCGTCCACTTCCTAAATTCAAAGAGCATATTTCTAGGTTTTCGAGGAATAACACTGTCACTAAAGATGAACACTTGGTGGCATTTTCTAATGCCTATCACAACATAGGAGCCAATGAAAATGATACTTTCATGTACTTATTTTTCAATTCATTTGAAGGAAAGGCTGTGACTGATTTCTTTGACCTTCCTTCTAATATTTTGTCTACTTCGGAGGAAGTATATTGGTTCAAATCCACCTATGTGTTGATACTGAGAGGGGGGTGAATCAATATCAAGTACAATTTAAAAACTTTTTCAACTTATACTTAAACCATTCAATTATATCCAATGAACAATGAACAATAGTATAAGAGTTACACCAATACACCACAATACACCATGCAC
>JZKD02S1083446.1:503358-529621 GCA_000966675.3 Picea glauca | reverse complement strand
ATGGGGGCATACCGAGCTTAGTCTTTGTTCTTTCTCGTGCTCGAAAAAACATGAGAATGTAACCGAGTAGAATTTTATCACTTTTTTGGACTCATAAAGGTTATATGAAAAATGAACCCCTTGGAGTCTTCTTTAAGCTCTTTTTAGACTCTCTAAACATGAAAAGATTGTTGAGTGATCTTGCTTCCTTTCCCACTCATTAAAAGGTTTGAAGGGTGTCTTTCGAGTGATAATTTATCTCCTTTTCAGCCTCTCAAGACTAACATTACAAAAAAGGACCACATTGGAGTCGTCTTTAAGTCATTTTTAGACTCTCTAAATATGAAAAACAACTGAGTTTACCTTCTCTGGACTTGTTAAACGATCATACATTGAAGGGCCCATATGGGATCGAACCCTTACTTCTTCCAGTTCATTAAACAAAGGAAGAGGAACTTACCGAAGGTGAGTTATATCAAGCATGTGTTACCCTCCTCTAGCTTGTTAAACCAAAAAGAGGTACTCGTCTATTTGGATGGGGGAAAAATTGAAAGAAGCAAGCCAAGCAGTTTTTGAGAAATTCACTAGTAACCTTACAGTCGCCCTTGAACATGACATTTTATCTTTGCACACATTTCAATCCATCGAACCTCTGCACTGAACCAATCCTTTGAGTTTCCTTACTCCTTTGGGTCCTGACGTAAGTCACAATATCCATTGCATTATCAAGTTTCGGTCCATGTCAATATTCTGCTATTATGCCTCAGTGTTCAAGGGAAGTATCTGCTTCAAGAGTCAACCATCACAAATATCCTGTTTCAATACTTGTGTCAATCCATGCTCACTTGATCCACCAATTACATCTCTGTGTTCATTTCATGTCTTTGATGAGGGATACATCAAGGCCCTCCTTCAATGAGTATGTTCCTATCAACTTCAACACATTATCCAGGAGCTAGACTTAGAAACCAGTTAGTACTTTGGGACCTGCATGCCTCAATGGAAGGCCTCCTCATGTCCGACAATAGGTTTACATAATTGACTTATGATCAGATGATTCCATGGATGTTAGAATTCATCTCATCCATTCACATTCATTGGAATGTACTAGAGTACCTTGGGAATAATTGACATCAATGGTGATCTCCCTCACGCTTGTTAACGATTTACCTCATTGATCGGTAATCAAGTGGTTTCTGCCATGTTCGACATCAATACATCTATTCACATGGTTAGATTCATACTACATCGAGATTGGTAAGAATACACTGGGTTGAGTCATCACTCTGATATATACTTTTTCGAGGTTGCGATGGAGTTTCTTTGAACATTGACACATATACTGTAGCATAGATCCACTTTGTATTGGTCGTGGCTATGTCTTGTCATCTCATAGATCCACTGTGTATTCTTCGTGGCTATGATCATTTCAAGTCATAGGAGTATATATTCACATTGTATCTTCGGTGGCTATACCTTTTTGTCAATATAATTATGGATTCACAGTGTATTCTATGGTGGCCATACCTGAAAAAGTCTTTATCACTCAAGCATAGGTATGCCTGCCTTGGTTTTGAAACATGTCATAGTATTTGTTTGATGGTTGTGTGAAGATTTTTCTAGTCTCTCTATATCCATACCCTTTCTTGAAAAAGTCTACAAATTACTTCAGTCATCACCGTCTTCTGACTTAGCACTTTGGGGGGCAATCTATTACACATCAAAATTACTCACTTCAATAGTGTCACAAGTGTCGTCATTACAAGTGTTGTAAGTGTCGCATCTTAACCATAAGTTTCACAAACATCATACTGCCATATTCCCTATGTTGTGCCTCTAACGACATCATGAAGACGCTTAAGACACCTCAAAGACTGGTTTTGAAGAGGAGAAATCATTTGACAAGGAGTACAAGCCTTTTGTCATTGAAAAAACTACTTAAAAATGATTTTAGAAGGGAGCACTCCCCTACCCACTATCAGGGAGTGCCAACACTCCCTAGGCTTCTTTGGGGGAGCGTTGGAATGCTATGTGCCCCCTTTTGAGGTAGCATTTCCTTTTCTGAGTCAATTTTTGGTTTGTTGAGGGAAATCCGGGAAGAATCCCCTCAATCTATGAAGTTGCTTGGATTCGAATATGATTTCAAGGAATGATCTTAGGAAAGATCCACAACTGAAGGAGAGGAATCCTCAACTTATCCCAACGATATCTCAAGTGTTTGGGCCTCTCCAAGCTTATATAAGGAGGCCTCCTCATGGTGAAAGAACATGAAAAGATTGGAGGTATGAAACCTATGATCTCATAGGAAACATATAGAGAGAATGGAGATACCAAACTTATGATCTCATGAGTGGTATTGGAGATATGAATATTGAGAATTGCACCAAACTTATGATCCCATAAGTGAGATTCTATTGAAGCATAATCAACGTATATTACCAGATTAAAGAGGTTGTACAATGAGAGTTGGAAGAAATTGCTGCACCTTCATTAAAGGATTGTAAGTACTCTTCATTTTTTCTCATCAATATACATACATGATTGGCTTGTTTCTTTCAAGTTTATGCTTGTTCCACATGGACTTGTCTTCAGTACATAGATCTATATTTGAGCTAATCTCAGTAGAATAGGAATCTTGTTGTATCTTTGTTTGTTCTACAAGACCTATTGAGGAGATCATGATTGAAGCTCATCTTGGACTTTGCGAGGACAAACGCCGTTAACAAGGTACACATTTTTCTTCTTTCTATTCGTATATTATCTTAATTATATCTAAAAGGATGTCAGTGACCAATGATAGCACCCTTTCTGTCTTGGTTTAGGTGTCTAGATACCAAGAGGGAATCCGCTTGTTTGCAGGAGGATTCACCTGTAACAATCTCCCCCTTTGACAAAGGGTGTCACTCTTAAGTAATATCGCTCATTATTCCCTTGCGACAATTGCTCCCCTTGGAAACATGCCTCTATGCTATCTCTCCAATAATTTACCTTTGCATATGATAAATCTCTCTCTCTTTGTCATCAATGGCAAATGTATCTTTCCATCTAGGGATGATCCCCCTAACATAAGTCTTCCTGAAATAGATCTCCCAACTTGAATTTTCCTATTTATGGTGCTTCCTTGTGTACATCTAAGACATATAAGATAAAAATTCAAAAGAATTCATTTTGGAGTAGAAATTACTCATAGTCTCTGGTGAAGATACTCAAGGGATTCTGGTGGAAGCAATTTTGTAAAGATGTATGCCACTTGTTCTTTTGTTCCCACATATTCAACTCTAATGTTCGTTTCTACAACCTGTTCCCATAGGAAGTGATACTTGATTGGAATGTGCTTCATGTTGGAGTGCATCACCGGGTTTTTTGAGATATTGATGGTGCTTGTATTATCACAATAGATTGGAATGGGCTCATCATACTCAACCTGTATTTATGTCAAAGTTTGTTTCATCCATAGAACCTATGTACAACATGCTGTTGCTGCAATATACTCTGCCTCGGTTGTAGATAAGGATATTGATGATTGTTTCTTGCTTAGCCAAGATACTAAACACTCATCCAAGTAGAATTCTGCTCCATTGGTGCTTTGTCGGTTATCAATCCAACCTGCCCAATCTGCATCTATGTAGGAAATAAGTGATAGATCCTTTCATTTTGGATACCATAATACAAACTCTTCTGTTCCTTTGAGATATCTGAAAATCCTCTTCATTGCTAATAGATGTGATTCCTTTAGTGCTGCTTGAAATCATGCCACCTATCCAATTGTTTGCGTTACATATGGTCTGGACGTTATCACATATATTAAGATACCAATCATTGATCTGTATTACCTCTAGTCTGTAGACTTTGAATCATCATCTTTGCTCAACTTACAACTGTTTTGCATAGGAGTGGTAACTGGTTTGCAATCTTCCATTCTGAACCTCTTTAGCATTTCTCTGATATAATTAGTTTTAGAAATACAAATTCCTTGGTTTCTTTGACATATCTGAAGACCCAAAAAGAAGGATAATTCTCTAAGTAATGACATTTCAAATTCATTCTGCATATCCTTTGCAAATTTCTAGCTTAACTTGTCATTAGTACTTCCAAAACAATATCATCAACATAAATTTCAATTAATAAAATATTACCTTGAGTTACCTTGATGTAAAGGTTGTTGTCCACGCTTCCTTTCCATAGTTCATAGGGAGTTTTGTCATTTTTGTTTCTGAGCATTACTCTATTTTGAATGTGAATTGATGTATGCACTGCATGTGTCCAAACAATATCTGTCAATTTGAAATCCATTAGCATTGTTCGAGCCATTTCCTATGTAATTATCATCCATTATGACAATGTTCCTTTGTCTCTGAACCAATATACGAATCCATGCTCTCATCCACTATCATATATCTATCCAAACCTTCTAAGTGTTCTTACGAATCCATCTCTTTTCATACTTTCTAAGACTCTACTTGCACAATTGTCCATAATGCTGACCCATTTATCACTATACTATCATGAAGCCTTGATTAATCTATCAAACTGTACTTCTGCTAACTGATTTCTCTGAATCTGTCTTCTCAAACTCTACAATATGCTTGAAGGATGGTTCTTTGGTATGTCACAACTATTGCATAGACTCCCCCTATCTAATATTCATATTACTTAGGAGTCTCTAAGCCGGATGGCTTAGGACAATTCCTGCTCTGATGTGTATTCATCATCATATTCATTGGTAGATTCATCATCATCTTCATTGGTAGATTCATTATCTCTCTGAGATCTGACTTATTTCTTTCTGTCTGTGGATTCATCTTTCACTACAATGCCTGAAAGTACAATCTGTTGAATTTGTTCCTTATTTACATGTCCTTCCTTTCTTTCAGTTATTTTCCAAACCTTTCTGTATCTGACATCTTTCCTTTTCTCTGTAGAATTTTCTTCATCTCGTTTTATTACCAATCTTGCGATCTCTGGTACTTGGTCTTTGTTCACCTGTTCTTCCTGTTTTCTTATCCATACTTTCTTATATATGATATCAGTATTCTCTTTCATGTAAGTATCAATCATGCTTCTACAATCACTGGCTATGTTTCCATAATTATGAAATTTGTAACACTCAATGTTATGCGCGACCACATAGGAACTTTTTGCTTGAACATTTATTTTATAATCCCTGCAATCTGCAACCTTATGTCCAAATTTAGTACAATAAAAACAATTACCATAAAATAAATTTGCATACCTGGGAGTGAATGATATTCTTTGTGGCGTAAGCCTTCTGAATTTTTTCCTTGACTGATCATGATCATGATTGAATATTCTTTGTGTCTTGAAAATGGATGGTCTTATTGAAGATGTATCTTCAATAGTTTTCTTAGATTCTGGTTGACCATGATTCCTTCCTTTGAGTAATTCTGCATAACTCTTTCTATTTTATTCATTCTTCTTTTCTAGTGACCTAGAGTGCTTCTCTTCATTCTCTATAACTGATGTGGATGTTTCTGTCTCTTCAACATTCTTGTTGAGCTTGGCGATTTTACTTCTCAATGTGACAACTTCTTCTTCAAGCTTCTCAACCTCTTCTTCTTTCTTCATTATCTGAGACTTCATGACTTCTTCTGTTCTTTTCGCTTCTTCAAGCTAAATTTTTATTGTGATTATTTCTTCTTCAAGTCCTTTCTCTTCTTGACCGAACTCTGCCTCAAGCTGGTTTAGATCGTTAGTTCTTTCCTTAAGATGATCTGTCAATATCTTCTCTCTCATTTCTGCTTCTTCCTTCTATGCTGCTATGTTGGTTTCCAAACACTGCTTTTGATATTCAAGATTTTCTTCGATCTTTCTGGCTTCTTCTAGGTGAGTTCTTAAGTTCTCGATGACTTGTTGGGATTCTTAAAAAATGTGAACACTTTCCTTTTGTTTCATCAATTCTTTCTTGAGTGAATTATTTTCTTCTCTTAGTTCATCTAAAGCACTAACCAATTCTTCTTCATAATTGTCTTCCTTTTCAATTAGTTTTTCTGTCTCATTTCCTTCATGGCATTCTATTTCAATATGTCCATGTTTTTCACAATTAAAACAAAACAACATACCTCTAGTGATTATTTACTCTTCATCTTATGAATCTTCTTGACACGGTGAACATAATTCTTCTTGATTTGTATCTGCATCTTCTTTGACATTTTATGAATCTGTGATGGGTGAAGAATATATGTCATGTAACTTATCCCAAAGTTATTTTGCTGATGAAAATTTACCAACCTTTTCTCTTACCGGATTAGGTAATCCTTTCTAGATGAAATCCATTGCTATTTTGTTATTCTTCCTCAATTCATTCTTGGCTATAGTATTTTCCCTTTTTGAACTATTATATCCTGTAACAAATGATAGCCAAATATAATGTCCCTGTGCCTATAAAAATAATTTCGTCCTTATGCTCCACATCTCATACTTAAAACCATTATGACCACTAAACACTGGTACTCCATTATCAGAATAATCCACGATCTCCTTCCAGCGGTTAAACTGTTTCATGAAGGAACCGGCTCTGAAACCAATTGTTGGATTACTGAGAGGGGGGGTGAATCAGTGATAGAGCAATTTAATCATTTTTAACCATATAATCCAAGTGTTATATCAATGTATCATTTTAATCCAATAACTATAGAGTAAATAAGAAATGAACAAATGAACAATCATACACATACACAGTACACCAACGTTTTATGTGGAAACCCAAAGCAGGAGAAAACCACGAAATGTGTTTTCTTATATGTATTGAAGAATTACATTCATTGGAAGCACCAACTTCCTTTGTTTTCCAGTTGCAATTGGAAGGAGGCTCCAACCCCCTAGTTTCTCAGGCTACAACCTGAGGGAATATCCCACTCCCCAGTTCTCTGGCTACAACAAGAAGGAGGCTACAACCCCCTATGTTCTCCAGCTACAACCGAAAGGTGGCTACAACCACCTGTCCTTGCCTCATCCAACCTCCATGACGCATAAGTAGAATGATGGAACCACTGTCACACTCTCACTGTGAGATATACTGCTGTAAACCTATACCAAATAACCCGAACCATGCATCAACCCGTACCTCAATCTGTACCATAAACAAGTGCATCAATCATGCACCAACCTGTACAAAACCTATACCATGAACAAGTGCATCAACCATGCACCAAACTTGTACAAATAACCTGTCACAACAACCTTTACAAACAACCTATCACAACAGCCTATCCCATCAATATTATCAACCAAATCAGATATACTCACCAATATCAATCACCAAGACAACTCTCAAATATGTTCATCAACCAAGCATAACACAACAACTCATAATCATCACCAAGATCAATATGTGCTTCTAATAATACAAGTATGCTACATCATCCATAAACCATGTGTCAACATTAATACTAACAAGTGCCTCCAACCATGAACCAAGTATGTACCAATCATGTATCAACTACTCATCAATTATGACTCATCAAGATGTACCAACATCATCAACTATACATTTCATGTATGTGCCAACTCATCAACTACTTGTCTCAACCATGTACCCAACATGTACCTTAACCAAAATACCTCATCAATTTTATCATCCAAAAATTATTTGTAACTCTGCAATAGACCTGGTGTATATGATCACATACCTGCAAACCTTCCTTAACTTTAACAACAAGAGACTAGCATTTTCATCAAACTTTTCTTTAGTCTCACATGACTAGTTTTCTATTAGTCAACAACCCTAACTTGAAATAATCATAACTATGTACATGTAATGAATAAATATATAAAACTGATACACAATGTTTTTCAATGTGTTTTATGTAATTCCTCCAGGTGTCACTACTTGGAACCTCTCAGAAAAGGAGATATAGAAAAAATGGCATACCTTGCTGAATTATGGCTTATTTTAGAGAGTGACCTTGTAGAGCGTGCCCCACACGGAATATTTTTTGAATGGATATGAAAATGTTACATAGAATACTAAATACTGTACTATATCCAACACATTTGGTCTTACTGAATTTGGATCTGTTATGAAGAAGTTATGACGTTTTTACTCGAAACACCTGTTTTAGACTAGTTTCAGGACTAGCCACAAACCCTATTTCCACGGAGTGTAACTAAAAAAATACAAAGACCCACAAGATTGATTTTTTACCACAGATACCTGGATATGTTTCCTTAATGGAATAGAAATTTCACTGTCTGAATCATTCTAGAAAAAACGTTATTGCGAAAATGGTGAGATGACCTGGAAATAAGATACCTTAGAAAGCATCATCAAAATAATTTATCCTTCCTTGAATTTCGGTCTTCTTTTCTTCACCTTCCCTCAGAAATTTGTCTTAGATATCCTTTGGTTACCTCAAAAACCTATAGATATTCAATATTATCAAGTGTGATCTAAAATGAGAGAGCCTTGCCTCTTATTTATACTCTCCAAGAGACTTCCTTAAAAACATCTTCTAGGTCACTTTGCCCACTTTCCTTATTTTAAAGTTAACCCACTTCTAATTTATCCATTAAATTTATTATTTAAATAACTTATTTTGTATTCAATTTGACTTATAGTACACTAATCACTTCACTTTATTATTTACCTTCTAAAATCTCTTAAACCACTTTGACTACTTTGACCTTTTGGGGCTTCAAGCCAACAAACGAGGGTCCTCTAACTTCGTAAGGCCATAACTCTCAAACCGTGAGGAGTTATGTGACATTCCCCATACCAATAGAAATAGAATGACATGTAATATACATCTATAATATTCTTACCTACAAAAATATCAAAACTCATACCATTATACATCAAACAAACTTGGGTCCATTACCCAAACCTGGGTTCTCCAACTTCACATGGCCATAACTCTCTAACCGTGAGGAGTTATGTGATGTTCCACATACCATAGGAAATGGAATGGCATGTAATACCCATATAGAATAGTATTACCTTAAAATATATTAAAACTCATACCATTATACATCAAACAAACTTGGGTCCATTACCCAAATCTTTGTGCTACCAGAATTCACTACCAGAATTTCTCCAAGGGTTGACATCAATATACAATATCACTCTCCAATGGTTGAAATCAATGAAAACCAACAATCCATACCAAGTGTCCATCAACCTAAGCCAATTTTCTGTCAGAGAGTTCATTTTCATCGAGTGATGTAGGTAATAAAGAGAAACATAAAGAAGAGGAGTTGGAAAGGAATGTGGGTAAAACCTTCTCCTTGAACATTGGGACACTTAAGTCTCCAAAGAATGTTAAAATAGGTGCCCAATGTTCTGATGAAGATAAAATCAAGTTTTCCAATGTAACATACCCAACCACCCACAGTCCGGGGCATGCTACCTTCAAGCCCACTGTTGGACCTCGTACTCTTACCGATACCTTCTTTTATTAATAAGCATGCATAATATACAAGATTTAACTACATGCACAACAATATCCAACAAACATGCATAATATAAGATTTAATTAAATGATAATTAAAATACACAGCGAAATTACATTCATACAAAGATAATAATATCACAACATAGAGAACTTACCTTTATAAAAAGGTGACACCAACTGGCTGCAAACCAAGGATGTTCCACCCAACCGTAGACACCACTGCTCCAAATCTTAGCAGTAGTGTCACCCCCGATCCAGGGCTATGAATCCACAAGGACGGTTCTAGAGTGTACTTGGGTTCCCAAACCAGTTAGCTCAAGCTCTCACAGCTTTCCCCAAACCCACAATAATCCAAGTACCCAACTCTCTTCTCCCCAACCTGTGCCACCCCATGAGAATGGACGCCCACCCTGCTCTGCCATGTAGTCTCTCAGGCAGTCCTTCTCATTTTTAACAAGGCCTCCGACACACCTAGTCCATAATATCAATGTTGGAACTCTTAGGACTCACAGTTGTGAGAAAAATAGGGCACATGCCAATGCATCACAGACATGCAGGCCCTAGGTCATGGATGGATTGCACCAATGACCATTACATCCAACTATCTCGTGGCTAATTCTCCAAAAGTTTGGTTCCCTTTCACCAATCCAAGAAACAGATGAGGAGGGATCAATGGATGGTTCAGTGAGTGCATGGAAGTGCATGAGGGAAAGAACGAGATAACACAAAGGTGATGGAGCGGATGAGCCAACGAACAAACCCACAATCAGATCAGGGATGGGTTTAAGTATTTTCGTGTGGAAATCAAGAACCTCTTGGCCTTCCCAAATAAGCTCACATAAACGATCCCCTTCCCTTAGGAAAAAAGGTAATTAACACAGGAATAAACATTTATCCCCTCAAGCCCCCTCTCTTGTGGAATCATAGCCCCCTATAACTCTAGTCCTTGTCTGTCTAGCATCCAACGATGTGTTTATTATTAATAATGGTCAAAACATTACACTTCTTGGGAATACTAGCCCTTTAAATAATTGTTTGGGCACTCAGGCCTCTCAACAATGTAACAATACATTATTTAAAATGGGGGTTCAAAACCTATGGTGTTACATCCCCTCCCCCTTATTTTGGCATTGTCCTTAGTGCATATACAAAATAGAGATCAAATTCTCAAATTTATTCAAAAAGCTGCGGGTACTCTGCCCGCCTGGCATCTTCATGCTCTCAGGTATCATCTTCAGGACCGTAGCAGGTCCACTGAACCTTTACCAGCTCTATAACTCGATTTTGGAGCATTTTTACCTTTATGTGCAATACCCGTACTGACTGAACCTGAAAGTATCCCTTCGTCTTTACTTGAGTTAGATACCAATCAATAACATGGTTAGGATCATGTACATATTTCTTTAGTAAATATACATGAAATACATTATGCACATTCATGGAAGTAGACAATGCAAGCATGTATGCAACTAGCCCTATTCTGTCCAATATTTCAAATGGACCACATAATCTAGCTGCCATCTTTGTACAACTGCCCAATTTCAAAGAGATTTTCTTGGGCTTCACCTTCAAAAGTACATTCTCCCCTACTTTAAATTCTCTTGATGTCCTGTTCTTGTCTACATAAACTTTATGTCTATCCTGAGATGCCTTTAAATTCTTCTTGATCTTAACCACTTGGTCTTCCATGTCCTTGAGAAATTCCGACCCAAGTAGCACTCTATCTTCTGTGTTGTCCCATCTTACTGGAGTATTTCATTTCCTACCATACAAGGCTTCAAATGGGCTCATTATCAATGCAGCTTGATACCCATTATTATATTCAAACTCAACCAAGTGTAAGCAATCTTCCTGTACATATCCTTGCTATAAGTTTTCCTTTACCTGTAGGTAATGCTGATCTGTAACAAGAACGTATAAAATTCTTCTCTTCAAGTTTGAATGATGCATACTCACAACAGTAACATGCATGAGATGCAATCTCCTACTAATTTCATCGATAAATTTATTCTCATTCCCCTTGATATGCTTGATATCGAAGTCATACTCACTTAAAAATTCCATCCATCTTGTTTTCCTAGCAGTCAAGGTCGGCTGTTCAAAAAGATACTTCAGGCTAATGTGGTCTGTCCTTAATTCGAATTTATTCCCCATGAGCTAAGGCATCCACATCCTCAAGGTGTGAACAATGGCAACAAGTTCCAAGTCGTGGGTGGCATAATTCCTCTCATGTTCCTTAATCTTTCTGGACTCATATCCAATGACATGTCCATTTTGAGTGAGGACTCCTCCAAGTCCTTCCTTACATGCGTCTGTACATACCACAAAACTTTCATTTGGGTCAACAATATTTAACACAGGTTCAGTAGTAAGTAATTCCTTCAATAGATTAAAATTCTTTTCACACTTGAGTGTCCATTCAAATTTAGTTCCCTTCTTTTGCAAAGAAGTGATAGGATGAGAAATCTTAGAGAACCCTACTATGAACCTTCTGTAGTAGCCAGCTAATCCCATAAAATATCTAACGTCTGACCCATTTTTGGGTGTTGGCCATCCTCTAATGGCTTCGATCTTCTATGGATCTACTATTATGCCCTGCTCTTAAATAATGTGTCCTAAGTAATGGATTTTCTTTTGATAAAAAGAACACTTACTCAACTTGGAATACAACTGATTTTCTCTCAGTACTTGCAACACCAGTCTTAAGTGATGTTCATTCTCTTCTTCAGACTTAGAATAGATATGTGTGTCATCCAGGAATACTATGACAAACTTGTCCAAATAATTTCTGAATATTCCATTCATTAAGCACATGAAGACAACTGGTGCATTGGTCAGTCCAAATGGCACCACTACAAATTCATAATGCCCATACCTGGTCCTAAAGGTTGTCTTATGAATGTATTCTTCCTTGATTCTTACCTGATGGTATCCTACCCTGAGGTCAATCTTTGAGAATATCTTTGATCCTCTTAACAGATCAAAGAGGTCATCAATTCGGGGTAGAGGATACTTGTTCTTTATAGTGTACTTGTCCATCTGTCAGAAGTAAATACACAACCTCAAGGTTCCATCCTTCTTTTTGACAAAAAGTACTGGTGCTCCCCAAGGTGAAACACTTGGATGTATGTACCCTTTCTTCAACAATTTCTCCAACTGCATTTGTAATTCTTTTAACTCTGGTGTGCTCATTCTGTAAGGTGTTTTTGACACCGGGGCTACTCCTGGAACTAAGACAATTGAGAAATCTATCTCCCTTCTTGGTGGCAATCTAGGTATTTCTTGGAATACATCTTCAAATTCCTGTAGCACTGGGAAATCTTCGAGGCTTGGCCCCTTTATATTATCTGTCTCTTCCACATGAGCTACATACAATTGAAATCCTTTCCTAAAACATCTTTTCAGCTGTAAGGCTGAAATCTCCTTTATATAGATGGGTCTTGGAACTCCTTTCACAGTGCTCTACTTTCCATTTCCATCAAGACATGTAAATGTCTTGTTATGAAAATCTAGGAAAACATGATGCTTGTCCAACCAATCCATCCCAATCAGAACATCATAAGACCCCAATGGTATGATATTTAGATCAGTACTAGTATTCATGCCATTAAGACTTATGGAACAACTTCTGACCATATCATTGATTCTTCTTTTGCTTCCAGTGGCTAACTGAACCAAACTTGATTTTCCAAGTTTACTTTTCTCCAAATGTAATCTATCCACTATCTTAGGATCACTGTAGCAATGACTTGCTCCTGAATCAATCAAAATAGCAATAGGTTGATTTATGATCTTACTTTCCACCTCGATCATATTGGAATGGTACTTTGCTTATTTATTATTTAAATATTCATAGATTCTTCCCATATTTCTGACTGTTGTAGCCTCTTGGATGTTTTGAACAATATTCACTTTGTCTTTTCTATGTGGGAAATTCTTGTATATGTGATCTTCCTTGCATCCCCAACAATGGATTGTTGGTATTCCCCTTTTTCCCAAGGAATCTTCCTTCTTGGAATCTCCCTTAGCATACTGATCTTGATGATTTCTATTAGGCTCATTCCTATTGAAGGGAGGTTTGAATCCTTTCCTCCTCTAATCATAATTCACATTTTTCTTGTCCTTCCAAGATTTTTGCAGGGATTCTCTTCCATGGACTTGCTCATACATGTATTTATCCTTCCTGATGGCCTCAGTCAAGGTCCTGGGTTCATCGTACTTGATCTTTTCCTTATAAAAGGCTGGAAATCCACTTAGAAATCTACGTATTTTCACTTTCTCATCACCAATGAACTTGACATATTTTAAAAATCCCAAGAACTTATTCTCGTATTCTACCATAGTCGTGCTTCCTAACTTGAGTTCGAAGAACTCCTGCATTTTCTTGTCATATAAATTCTCTAAGAGGTAATCCTTCTGGAAGTAATTATTGAACTTCTTTCAAGTGATCCTACTTTCATTAACATGTTCCACTTGCTTCAGTTGGTCCCACCACATCGCAACCTTCCTGTGTAAATGGTAGGTGGCAATTCTGTCTTCTAGGTTTGACAAATAGTTATGCAACTAAAAATATCTCTGGAGCCCAAGCAACCATGCTTCGACATCATCTTCCCTTTCTCTTTCACCATCGAAGGAAGGGCTTGATATTCCTCAAATCTCCTTGCAAACTATATACCTCTTATTTCCTTCTTTGTTGTCTGATAGGGGACACCTTTGGACTGCTTACAGGATCATCCGATGCACAAAACTTTCCTCCTGAGTAAGGAGGTGAGTGGTATCCAGAGCTCTGCTGACACTTCTGGAATAACCAGCTCTTCCACGAGTATCTCTTCTTTCATGACACTTGCCTCCTTCCTCTTGTATTGAGTTTGATCCCTTCTTCGTTTGTCTCTACAATTGATTTAATCTATGCAACACTTGAGTATTTATATGACTTTTCTCTCTCATCATTCTCTTGTTTCCTTCTTTGTAACTCTACACTTTCATCTTCATGCTTCTTACCATTTCTATTAATGTTTCCTGCTCTGCTTTTCCCTTGCATCCATTGGACTCTATCTCTGCATTACCAACTCTGGTATTTTGTCTTTCAACCTCCTTATCATGAATAGAGGCTCCCTCGCCTTCCTCCATTTCCTCAATATGCATCTTGAGTTGATGTTCTTAAGCCCCTTAATTCTGCAAAATGTGCAAGCGACCATTTTTTTAGAGTTACACATATGATAAACAAAACTGCCAAACCATGCTATAGGTCTCTTTATTTTTTTTGTTCATGGTGATCATATTCCCATTCTTCGAAAAATAAAAGTGTCCTGTTATCCTTGGCCAACAAAAAATTTCATCCTGCACAGGTGCTTCCTTCAACCACTTTCCAGGTGACCACGACTAGAAACTGTGGCTAAATCCTTCCTTATCACTTTTCTATATTGAGGACAACCAATTCGACCCTTATCCCTCCTTCCCTCAGTTCTCAATCTGCATATGACCATGACCATGACCCTGCGCTTAGCTAAAAAAATTCTTGTCTAGAGCTTTGGGACTTCAAAATTTTTAGCCAGAACTAGATCAATGGTCCTCTTCCTCTTTCATGATCAACGATTGTGATCCACTTCGAGACTCCACGCTTTGGGAGTTTCAAATTTCCTCGCTTTTCTCCCCTTAGAATGCTTTTGCCCAGAGTTAATGATATGTCAATGTGTGTCCTCCCACAGATCAATGACTATGAATCACTTTGACTCTTCGGGATTTGGAAGTTTTAAACTTCCCTTGTGCACTTTCTCCTAGAGTGATTTCACTCGAAGTCGACGATCCTTCGATGTGTGTCTTCTAGAATCAACGGTTGATATGTACTCTGACCTTCGGGCCTTCGGGAGTTTTTGACCCAACGCAACCTGTCACATCTTTCCCCTCTGGAGTGCCTAGTCTCTGGACTGCACGATCTGTCACCACGTGGTGAAATACTGGAAGCGGACATGTGGCCCAATCAGGCGGGTGACATGTGTCACGTTCTAACTGAAATTTCAATCATTCGCATGCTCAAAAATTACTGATACTTGGAACACATCCCATGTGTCCACGCCATCCCAGGTGACGTTCTCAAGCCACATCAGTTCATAAATTCCAGGGTCCACATCACCTCTAGGTGATGTCATCGTGCCCCATCACTTCAGATCTTCGGGCTTCGGCACTTTAGGAGTTTTCATACTAGCACACTTCCAATTCTCCTGAACTCTGAATTTTGAACTAGCCAATCTATCGCCATGTGTCCTCCCAGATCAGATGACTAAGATTCACTTTGGGTATTCACCCAGAGTCCACATATCTTCTCCACGTGTCCTCCTTAATCCGACGACCATGTTTTACTTCGGGAATCTGGACTTCGGAAATCTCAAACCTCAACTTATCTGGCCCCATTGGATTTTATCCAAAGCCTTGGATCTGGCGATGCATGGCTCTCGGTAGATCAATGGCTGAGATCCTTTTGGGTCTTCAGGTTTCAAAAATATCAATTTTCAAAACTTGTTTGGCCCCACTGGCTTTTATTCGAAGCCCTAGATCTGGTGATGCATGGCTCTCGATAGATCAACGACCGATATCCTTTCGGGTCTTCAGGTTTCAAAAATCTCAAACTTCAACCTCCTCGAAGTACACAAGATTTTGCTGCATGTCCTCTTGAATCAGACGATTGAGGTTTACTTTGGGCCTTCTCCCAAAATCCACATATTTCCTCCACGTCTCTTCTGGATCCGATGGCTCAGATTCACCTCAGATGATCTGACGATGAGATCTATTTTGGATGATCGTATGATCGAGATTTACTTCAGCTCTCCAACTCTCTAGGATTTTGGAGTTTCAAATATCAACTCAAAACCTCCCGAACATATTTCTCTAGAGTTACTAATCCGCTGACACATACCTCTTGGTGATCGACGGTCATGATCTACTTCAACTATTTCACCTGTCCTTCGATCCAACGATCCCGAATCTCTCCTGATCCTACCGTGGAAATCACCCCCGAATTCGAAGGGGACGATCATGATCCTTCTAACCCCTTACAATGGATCTCTGACATTCTATCTTTTGTGTAGATTCTATAATGCCATTTCTATTGATATTTTCAACTTCACGGTCAGAGTTCGATCTCGACCACGAGACTCTGACCAATAGACCCAACCCATACCAGCTTGATGTTTCAACCAGAAGCTCTGATACCAAACTGTAACATACCCAACCACCCACAGGTTGAGGCATGCTACCTTCAATCCCACCCTTGGACTTCGTACTCTTACCGATACCTTCTTTTATTAATAAGCACTCATAAGATACAAGATTTAACGACATTCACAACAATATCTAGCAAGCATGTATAATCTAAGATTTAGTTAAATGATAATTAAATACACAGCGAAATTATATTCGTACACAGATAATAATATCACAACAAAGAACACTTATCTTTATAAATAGGCGACACCAACTGGCTGCAAACCAAAGATGTTCCACCCAACTGTAGACACCACTGCTCCAAATATTTGCAGCGGTGTCACTCATGAGCTAGGGCTATGAATCCACAAGGATGGTTCCAAAGTGTACTTGGGTTCCCAAACCAATCAACTCTCAAGCTCTCACAGGTTTCCCAACACACACAACAATCCAAGTACCCAACTCTCTTCTCCCAAGCCCGTGCTGCCCCAAGAGAATGGACCTCCACCCTTCTCTTCCATGCAATCCCTCAGGAATTCGTTCTCCTTTTTACCAAGGATTGCATCACAGCTGGTCCAAAATCTCAATGTTGGAACTCTTAAGACTTGCAGTTGTGAGCAAAACAGAGCACATGCTAATGCATCTTAGACATGAAGGACCTAGGTCATGGATGGATTACACTAGCGACCATTACAACCAACTATCCCATGGCTAATTCTCCAGCAGTTCGGTTCCCTTTCCCCAAGACAAGACGCGGGTGAGGAGGGATCAATGGATGGGTCAGTGAGTGGATGGAAGTGTGTGAGGGAAAGAACGAGATAACATAGAGGTGATGGAGCGGATGAACCAACGACCAACCCCACAATCAGACCAAGGATGAGTTTAAGTATTTTTGTGGGGAAATCAAGAACCTCCTAGCCTACCCCAAGAAGCTCACGTAACTGATCCCCTTCCCTTAGGCAGAAATGTAATTAACACAGGAATAAACATTTAGCCCCTCAAGCCCCCTCTCTTGTGGAATCATAGCCCCCTATAACTCTAGTCCTTATCCTTCTAGTAGCAAGCAATGTGTTTATTATTAATAATGATCAAAACATTAAACTTCTTGGGCATAATGGCCCTTTAAATAATTTTTTGGGCACTCAGGCCTCTCAACATTGTAATAATACATTATTTAAAATCGGGGTTCAAAACTTGGGGTGTTACAATCAAGCTTCTTGGCGAATTTCAAGATGTTTTTGCTTGGTCTTATGAGGATCTTCATGGTTTTTATCTTGCTCTTATACATCATGCCATTCCCATCAAGGAATGCATAAACCCAGTTAGGAAAAAACAAAGACCTATTAACCCTGCACTAGAAGCAACTATTCGAAAGGAGTTGGAAAAACTCTTGAAAGATGGAATCATCTTTCTGGTCAAATGTTCTAAATGGGTTTCCAATTTGGTTCTTGTTCAGAAAGAAACTAGTCAAATCATATTATGCTTTGAATTTCGCGCATTAATTCGAGCTAGTATAAAATATCACTTTCCTCTCCCTAACATGGAAATGATTTTGCAGCAAGTTGCAGGGTCACAGATGATGCCCTTACTTGACTGTTTTTCCAGTTACAATCAAATCAAGGTAAAAGGGGTAGATAAATAAAAAACCACCTTTATTACTCATTGGGGTACCTTGACTTATGAACGTATGCCTTTTGGCTTATCTGATGCAAGTACCACTTTTAAAATACCTATGCAGATAACTTTTGATGATTTGATCAACAAGATTATTCATATCTATCTTGATGATCTAATCGTGTACTTTAAAGGGATATCAATTATCTCAAAGTTTCAAGAATTATGGCTAGGTCCTTTCAAGATCACTTTTGTCCTAGGAACAAAATCTTTCATTTTAAAGGATTCACAGGAGATATTGTTTTCCTACAACACTAACGGTTCTCGCTTAAAACACTACGTGGAACCAACTTGAAAAGTTTTAACGCTATTTGGATTTTCTGTATATTAGTAGTCTAGTTCTATTGGTTGTTCTGTGTGGTGGAAACTGTGATGGCTCTCTGTTGTTTTAATTAGTTATGGGTATTTTTTTTGGAGGGTTTCTCTATGTTTAGCCTTGTTGGCCGCCTTCTCACAGTCATGGTAACCATGCCTGATTGTATTCGATTTCTATGGGGTTGTTGTGTATGTTTTGGAACTACCTTTTTGGTCACTGTGTATCTTCCAGATCCTGTTCGTGGGCTTATTCTTGTTATATTGGCATCAACACAGTTGGTTATGGGGTGGCCATTATGCCAAGAAGTATGCTTTATGGTTGTTGGTAATACCTAGGGTCTGCATTTCCATTGGCATTGTTATAAATTGGTTTGACTCTTGAGAAAAGCACGAGGCTTATGCCTCTATGCATTCTTGGTATTTGTTATTGTCCAATGAGCAATAATTCCTCCTCTGCATTGTTTCCTACCCCACCCGGTGTTGAACTGTCACACTATTACACAAGATGAGAGTTATAAAATCCTGTGGTTCCATCATGCTTGTTTCAAAGGTTTTCTACCTACTGTTGATATGTTCGACCTCCAGTCTCCCTGTGTTTTGGTGACTGAGCGAACTCTTTATTATTTCTTGTGTTCATGGTTACAGAGCCCGATTTTTGATAACCCCGACTAATCGCACTCTTTTCGGGTATATTGTTGACTGTCATAAGTTGGTTGAATGGTTGTGACCATTGCTTTGAGTATTGTCTCGTCTCTGTTTGATCGGGTTGTTGGAAATTTGTAATTGGGGATGAGAATTGGTATGCAGTTGAGGGGTTGCCTCCTTCTATTATGCATTGTTCATTGTGTTCCTCCAACGTGGGGTCAATTTTAGTTGGCGGCTGTTGTGTGTTTGATTAGTCTCGATCAGGATCATTGCAAGTTGGGGGAAATGATGACTGTGACTTGGTTGTTTACTGTGTATGGTTTATGGAGACATCGTGCATTGTTTTGTTTTATTGCACCATTAGAAATGAAACACATATTTTGTTGTATGGTTTCATTTCAATTTTATTTGTTAATATTGTCAAAAGAATGAAATCATACAAGTTTTAAAAAGGTCTGTTCAACTTGAGAAAGACCCGTGTCTATGTTTGATTTTGGAAAGTATGAATTATGGGCAGTGGTTGATATTCTATAGAAATATATGCTGGACAAATATGAAGCAATGTGACTATATGTTCCTTTTGATTTTGTTTAAATAAATGAAAAGAACCAAGTATTCTCTTAATAAGACTGTTGAAAGGCATAACGATTCTCAATATGATTATAAACTGTTTTGATTGATTTTTTTTTGAATAATTGAATGTGGGATAGTGAACAGTTTTTGACACACAAGAATTGTTAATTGGTATTGGTATCCTGGTATTGAATACATAGTTGTTTTTTATGGATTAATTAATTAGTTTTATGAACAATATCCGTTCTTTTCCCTACCATTCTTTCACTTGTTGCACATTACAACTCCCCTCACCTTCCCATATTCACTATCCACTCCTTGTTCCTAAAATTTAATTATAGTTAAGATAAATATTGTATTATGACAATTAAAGGATCACACAAGGATGAATTACAATGATATATTCTTTTGATTTATGATACAATTGATTGTTTGATGTTTGTGAGCAGTAATAATGATCTATTCCCCCTCATTTTAAAACTTTTCACTCAATACAATCCCTCACATATCCCAAAACCCTTGTTCACCCTCTGCTCATTGAAAAGTATTAAACGATTTGTATGGATTGGATTGCATGAGTCTGATATGTTGTTGAGACAAACTTTGTTTCATATTTAAAAGAGTTGTCATGTATGGTTGTTGAAGAAACTATTTGATAATCAATAATGCATACATGAATGAGATTTTTCAGTAGAGGTAGCCATGGCCAGGTTAATAGAGGAAGAGGAAACTGGAACAGAGGCCCTAGAAGGCCAAGGTTCTATATACACTTTGATGCAGACTCACAAGAGTTAGGCCAACTATTTCAAGATGGATTTTTTAACTGGATTGGGAAAGGAGTGGTCCAACCTAGGCCTGAAATACCTCCCTTCCAAGCCCCACAGGTCCCTTCTATCCCAATACCCCCTCATGTTTCACTACGACCTGAAATCCATGAAAATGACAGATGGCAAGAGATTGTCCACCCAATAGTCTCCCAACATCGTGGCTAGCCTAACTTGTCTCTACCTGCCCCTCCACCTATTAATCAAAATTTCCAAGCTGCCCTTGTCCACTCACTAGTACAGTCTTCCCATGCAAGAAAAGGGTAAAAAACCGAGGCCCACCATGCTCCTGACAAAGGAAAAGTCATTGCTTCCCCCTCCTCACCCTCAAATGACTTTTCCAAATCCATGTCCTCCCACATGAATTTGAGAGATGATTTCTCTCATGTGATCAATGAGATTATGCCTAAAGGCTCCACATAGCCTAAGGAAAATTCAAAGCAAATGGTGACAACAACAACAAGGGAAATATTGCCTCCCATAGTGGAAAATATGGATTTTAAGTGTTTTTATTTATTGATTGTTGAGAACAGTTGACTTCTGAAATTTTGTACAACACACTATTTTTTGGATATATGGGTAATATATTTTTGGAAATAATTTCAATTATCATTGATATAAATTGTTAAAATATGAAAGTGATGACGTGAGTCACACAGAGGGATGTTTTGTTTGATTAACTAGTTGTGTTATGATTGTTAAAGAACTAAAGGGAGTCACAAGGGGTCCCACCTACTAGTTATTATTTATTAAAAACCTTTATTATGATTTTATTACTTTTCCCCCTTAACTAAAAATTTGGTTGAGTTTTAATTAACTTAACTAAAGAAGTAGTTCAACTACTTCAACTAATTCTAATTGATTAAAGGCAAAAGGAAAAGGAAGAACAAGTGGAGAATAGAAGGAGAAGCATACTAAGGTATGCTCTTTAAGTTTTTTTGAGATAATTCAATTTTCATTCATTCTTTAATTCATTGGAAGCCTAATTATATTTTATGATAGCAGGGTCCTATTGTAGACAACAATATTCAAGGCTGAATTACATCAGTCAGACACTTGTTTTTCAGAGGTGTTGATCTATCTTTGATAGTCTGTGTAGACTTGTCTGTTTTTGAATTAAATTTCATGACTGACAAAGGCTGTTGTGCAGAGTCGAGTGGGAAAAAATATGTGGCAAGTGGATCCAAATTTTAGAGTTCATTTTTTTACTTTATGTCAGAAGTCCTTTTGTATGGTTTTCATCGGGGACATCTAAGTTTGACTTTGGTCCAAAAGTTCCTCAGGGAATTTTGTAAAGAGAATAATTCTTTTGATAAATTGGAATGAAATAAATGATTGCTTTATGTCTCATATGTTTTGATTATTGACTTGGTGTCTTTACCTCTGTCTCTATATTTATTTCAACATCTGTTATACTCAAAAAATTACATAAATAATGCAATTTCCAGCAAGCTTTCATTTATAAAAAAAAACCATCCTAAGCACTTGTAATCAATACTTGTGAATTAGGATACAAATTTTGATGGCTATAAACATAGAGTGATATTCCCATCTATATTTCTTTAGCCAAGAAAGATCTGAAAATGCTTGAGTAAGATCATTTCATATCTTTTCCTCAACAATATGTTTGGGAGTCGACAAACATGTGGAGACACAATCAGGCTACATGTCATTGTAATTCATGCGAATTAGTAAAAATGAAAGAGTCTATAAGGGACCAACATTGACAAATTTAAGCTCTCTGTGAATCCCACACCTAATTGGAGCAGAAGATGAAATATAATAAGTAGAAACGTGATAAGGAAATGGTGATACCCCTGAAAGAGGTAAACCAACATTCTTGTCAACTGTGAGCACATTGTCGCGAAATTCAAGAACCCCAACAAGCTCAGGGAAATCATTTTCCACAGTAACAATTTCCAGCTTCGTCAATGGGCTCATGAGTCTCCATCGAAGTAAATCAAAACCTGCACTCTCAGTCAGACTAGTGCGTTGTGGATGGGAATAAACAGGAGGTGGACATTGAGTTAAAACTCCATTCAAGCCAGGTTCTATGCTCAATACAACGATTTTTTTGATGAACTCCTATGTTAGGATATACACTTGGAAGTAGTTTATATTTTTTTTTTTAATAAAAAATCAGTTATCACAGAACAACAAAGGAAGTAACTTTCTTGCATTGTATATGAGACTTCTCTATTTTTTTGGATTTTTGTAAAAACTGGTTGATTAAGCTCTGTTGCAACATATTTTATATAATATCAATCTAACCATTTATATTAAAAAAAAATGAATTTATCGATGTCTAAGCATATTCCAACAAAGGAAATAATTGAATTAGAAAAAAAGAAAGACCCATTGAAAAATCAAGTGAGAATACTTTCTGAGCAAAATATTAAATTGGGAGAAATCATTGATAGATTCAATGAAGAGAAATAATCTATTCTATAAGAAAATTCAGCTCTCAAAGCTACAATCCTAGATGTTGAAATGATCAAACAAGGTTCAAAAGAAAAACATATTGAGAAACTAAAAATGCAATTAATAGTAGTGTAGAAAGAACTTAAACTTGCCGAGACAAGTGTTTAGTGGAAATATTTAGAAATGATAGAGTAGCAAACACATATTGATAAGTGTAATTCCCTTTTAGATAATACACATTCTAGCCTAGATGAGAAATAAAATATCATAGCTGGGGAAAATCAAAGAATTGCAGAGTTTGAGAGGATGCAAAAATATTTTGAAAAAGGAATTTCTGCAAGGAAATATTTAATTTGAGAAAAACATCATAATTGGGATCAAATCAAACTAATCACCCAAAAACTTAGAATCCATTTTAATATGCTTCATGAAACATAGGATCTTGAAAGGGAAGTGAAAATTGAAGTTTCAAAGGAATGGGGACGTCTTGGTGATAAAGTTTAGATTAATGATGAAGTTGTAGAATTCTTGTATAAAAAAACTCAAAAATGATTTGGAAGTTATGGTAATCAAAGACATAAATGTTGGTTGTGGAGCTTGATTATCTTCCTAATTCAGAGGTCCTTTGTTTTCAGCTATGATTATAACCCATGATGAATTTACACCCCAGAAGTCTGTACACTCTTCCACGTGGGGGAGTGAAGAGGGGGGTTACCCCCTCTGTGGGGTCCGGGGGGGCTATCCCCCCGGCTGGGGGGTCCAGGGGCAAGTAGGGGTTTGGGGGCGAAGCCCCCGAAGGAATTTTTTCCTTGTAAATGTATATTGTAATTTCATTGGAAATCTAGACTGTTCATTATAAGTTCGCAGATCTAACGGTAGAAGTTATGTTAGGGTTTTTTTCCCTAGAAGGAAACCCTCTTTTGTGAGGGAAATGTATTGCGACTTTGTATGATTGGGGAATATTGTATTCTGAGATGAGAGACTATGAGAGAAAGAAGACAAAGTTACAACGAGTTTGATGTAGGTTGTATCCCTTCATATGCTGGATAATAATAAAGGAAGCACCTTGCAATTTCTCTGGTGGACGTAGCCCACACTGGGTGAACCACGTAAATCCGTGTCTCTATTGTATTGTGTATCTTCTGCGTTTTAAACACATTTGTTTTATTTTATTGTTGCACAGTCTTGTTTTTCTAACAAATGGTATCAAAGAGAAAAGTAACTCGTAGAAAAAGAGGGTTCCTGGTTCGAGTGGGAGCAATGGCGGAAGATGGAAATTTTAGGGTCGAGAAATTTAACGGCCAAAACTACCAGTTATGGAAGATGCAAATGGAATATTATTTATATCAGAAGGATCTATTCTTACCATTGGGTGGAGTAGCAAAGAAGCCAATGACCATGAAGGATGAAGAATGGGAGATTCTTGATATAAAGGCTCTAGGAACGATACGACTGAGCCTGGCAGCATCGGTGGCCTTCAATATTTCGAAAGAAAAGACAACGAAGGATTTGATGGACGCATTGAATAAATTGTATGGAAAACCCTCGACATCCAATAAGGTATTTCTAATGAAGATATTATTTAATATGAAGATGTCAGAAGGTGGTTCTGTTGCATATCACTTAAATGAATTTAATACGGTTACTAATCAACTAAGTTTTGTAAAAGTGGACTTTGATGATGAGGTAAGGGATCTTTTAATATTATGCTCATTGCCAGAAAGATGGAACAATTTGGTCATGGCTGTAAGTAACTCTGTCTTTGGTTCAAATACTTTAAAATTTGATGACATTGTTGGTGTTATCCTTAGTGAGGAAATGTGATGGAAAAGCATAGGTGAGACATCAGGTAACGCGTTGAACATGGAGAACAAGGAAAGACAAAAGTATAGAGGAAAGGGCCCAGGGAACTACGAGAATTATAGGAAGGGCAGATCCAAATCCAGACTTGGAAATATAGAGTGTTGGAATTGTGGGAAGAAAGGAAATATAAAGAAAGACTGCAGAGCTCCAAAGAAACAAAGAAATGGACAATAGGAGAAAAATCAGGAAGCAAATGTAACATGTGATGTGTTACAAGATGCTTTGATTCTTTCTGTAGATAATATTTCTGAGTCTTGGGTAGTAGATTCAGGGGATTCATTTCATGCCACACCCCATATGAGACATTTTCTATATTATGTTCAAGGTGATTTTGGATAGGTTCATTTGGGTGATGATGCACCATGAAAAATTGTTGGAATGAGAAAGGTAAAAATAAAGAAACACAATGGAAACTAATGGTTCTTGAAAGAGGTAAGACATCTTCTATATTTAAGAAAAAATATGATTTCAACAGGGAAGTTGGAAAGTGAAGGTTGTATATCCATATTTGCAGATAATATGTGGAAGGTCATCAAAGGATCATTGGTGATAGAAAAAGGAGAGAAGGTAGGTACATTGTATTTATGTACTGGTAATACCACCTCTTCTATCTCTTTAACTTCTACATGAGTGGATACAACACTGTGGCATCACAGGCTGGGGGACATGAGTGAGAAGGGAATGCAGATACTTCACAAAACAGATTTGTTTCCATATCTTAAACAAATTTATTTGGACTTATGTGAGCATTGTGTTTATGGAAAACATAAGAGAGTCAAATTTCTCAGAGTCGAAAAAGAAAAGAAGAATGAAAGGCTGGAGCTTGTGCATACATATGTATGGGGACCAACTCAGGTATCATCTCTTGGTGGATCTCGTTATTATGTTACTTTTATTGATTATGCAACTAGAAAAACTTGTGTTTATTGCATTCGACAAAAATATGATGTTTTTGATACTTTTAAGAAATAGAAATCTTTGGTTGAGAATGAGACAGGAAAAAGTTTGAAGTGTCTCAGATCATATAATGGAGGTGAATATTGCAACAAGGAGTTTGATGATTACCTTTCATACCATGGGATTCGTAGAGAGAAGAAAGTTCCAAGAACACCACAAGAAAATGGTGTGTCAGAAAGGATGAACATGGCAATCATGGAGCGTGCAAGGAGTATGAGATTGCATGCTGGTTTTCCCTTACAGTTCTGGGAAGATGTTGTAGATATTTTTGTTTAATTAATAAACAAAGGACCTTCAATCTCTTTAGATGGTAGAATTCCAGAGGAGGAATGGATAGGAAAAAAGGTAAACTATTCTTTTTTGAAAACTTTCGGTTGTGAAGCATTTGTCCATATTGATAAA
>JZKD02S1083446.1:481137-503032 GCA_000966675.3 Picea glauca | reverse complement strand
GGATTATGAAAATAACAAAATCATTAGGAGTAGAGATGTCATATTCAATGAGAAGGTCATGTACAAATATCAGTTGCAGGGAAAGAAATAGGAAAAAGAAAAACAAGAATACACAATGCTTGATGAGATCACTAAAAAATAAATTCCAAAGGAACTAGAAAATAAAAATGTACAACAACAGGAGAAACAGGTACCTCAAACACGTGCAAGTGTTGTTAGAAAATCTACTAGGTTAAGTATACCCCCTGAACGATACTCTCCTTCATTGTATTATTTATTGTTGATTGATTCTAGTGAACCAGAATGTTATGAAGAGGCAATGCAGGTAGACACCAAAATAAGTGGGAGAAAGGCATGAAAGAGGAAATGGATTACTTGGTAAATAAACATACTTGGAACTTGGTTTAGTTTCTTGTAGGAAAAAGAACATTGCATAATAAATGGGTTTACAAGTTGAAGGAAGAATATGGAGGAATAAAGCGGTACAAGGCTAGACTTGTTGTAAAGGGGTTTGCACAAAAGAAAGGTATAGATTTTGATGAAATATTTTCTTATTTTGTTAAAATGACTTCAATTAGGACTATTTCAAGTCTTGTGGCAGTAGAGGATTTGCATATTGAACAATTAGATGTTAAAACAACTTTTCTCCATGGGGATTTGGAGGAAGAGATTTATATGCAACAACCATAGGGGTATGAGGTCAAAGGGAAGGGGAATTTGGTATGCAGGTTGAAGAAGAGATTGTATGGCCTAAAGAAAGCTCCAAGGTAGTGGTATTTGAAGTTTGACATGTTTATGACAGAACATGGTTATAGTAGATGTCATTCTGATCACTGTGTTTATTTCAAAAAGCTAGAAAATGGAAGCTATATTATCTTTCTATTGTATGTAGATGACATGCTTGTTGCAGGGTCTAATATGCAGGATATAAATGTGCTCAAGAAGAAATTAGCTAATTCATTTGCAATGAAGGATTTGGGTGCCGCAAATAAAATCCTTGGTATGAGAATAATAAGAGACATGAAAAATCGCAAATTGACATTGTCTCAGGGTGAGTACATAGAGAAGGTGTTGGAGAGGTTTAGAATGCAGAATGCAAAACCAGTTAGTACACCTTTATCCAACCATTTCAAATTAACTAAGGAAATGTGTCCCAAGACATAAGAGGAGATAGAATACATGTCTAGGATCCCTTATTCATCAACAGTTGGTAGCTTGATGTATGCAATGGTTTGCACAAGACCAGATATTGCACTTGCAATGGGAGTTGTGAGCAGGTATATGAACAATCCAGGTAAAGAACATTGGGAGGAAGTAAAGTGGATTCTTAGGTATTTGAGAGGTACTTATACTCATGAATTATGTTTTGGAGGTTCAAACACTTTTCTACAAGGATATGTTGATTCAGATATGTCAGGTGATAAAGACAACAAAAGGAGCACCACAGGGTATGTTTTTACTATAGGTGGAAGAACAGTAAGTTGGATTTCGAAACTGCAAAATGTTGTTTCACTTTCAATAACAGAGGTAGAGTATGTTGCTTCTACAAAGGCTAGTAAAGAGATGACTTGGTTACATAATTTTATGGAGGAATTGGGAAAGAAGTAGGAGAATAACAGGTTGTATTGTGACAGTGAGAGTGCCATTCATATTGCAAAGAAATCAACCTTCCATTCAAAGACTAAGAATATACAGTTGAGGTACCACTTCATATGATCCACCTTGGAAGATGGACATTTGAATTTGGAGAAGATACACACTAGCCAGAATCCTGCAGACATGTTAACAAAGGGAGTAACCAGGGAGAAACTGAGTTCCTGCTCAGTTTCAGTTGGTCTTCAAGAATGAATATGAAGATGAGAATTTTCCAGGTCCAAGAATGTTCAAATTCCAACATATACAACAATGGTGGAGTTGTTTAGATCAGTCTTCAAGTGGGATATTGTTGGGTGTGGAGCCTGATTATCTTCCCGATTCAAATGTATTTTTTTTTCCATGTAACAACCCTAGTAGAATATATACTTAGGGATTATTAAGTAAAAGATTTATTAGGTAATTAATTTTGCCTACCATGTTAATAACTAAACAAAGATTGATCTAATGATATTAATTAAGTATTTATTAATTAATTAAAGGTTATCATTTTGATTAATTAATTAACTACCTATTACATTTAATAACATGAGTATTAAATTTAAAAGATTAATAAGTTATATTGTTTAAATTAAAAAGGTTACGTACACAGAAAGGGATAAGATATTAATTACGAAAGGATAAAATAATAAATGAAAGGATAAGTGGCATTAACTATGCGTAGTTAAGGAAGTAAATGGGGGGAAAGGGCGGTGAAGGAGGATATGAGCGGAGGAGGTTACAGAGGAAAGGGATCATTATTCTACGGGAATTTTGGGGGGGAGTTCTCTCTTGGATTGGACAGAGGAGAGTTGAGTTCCGTAGTCGGATTGGATCAGTACAAGCACCGATTTGCTGGAGGTTTTGGGCATGGGGTCCAGGATATCCATATGATATCTTGGAGCTAGGAAGTTGTCCTAGTTGGCAGGGTGGAACAAGGTTTGGGAAGTGTTTACACAGTTCAACAAAGGTCAACAGGACAAGCGGACAAACGAAGGGTTAGCATCAGACCCAGGTATTTAAAATTATGTATTCATTTTTATTCTGTTATAAAATTTTAATATTCATTGTTAAATTTAAAATGCGTATGTGTAAACATAAAAGGAATTATTGAATTTCACTGTTTTGTTAGTAGAATTAATTGATGTTAAATAATATGGCCACTACATTCCAACCGTGTTTATAACCCATGAAGACTTTACACTGCAAAAGTATGTACACTCTTCCATGCTGGGGAGTGCAGAGGGGGGTTACCCCCTCTGCGGGGTCGGGGGGAAAGCAGGCCCCAGAAGGAAAATTTTCCTTGTAAATGTATATTGTAATTTCATTATAAATCTGGACCGTTCATTATAAGGTCCCATATACGATGGTAGAAGTTATGTTAGGGTTTTTTTCCCTAGAAGGCAACCCTCTTTTGTGAGGGAAATGTATTGCAGATTTGTATGATTGGGGAAGATTGTATTATGAGACGAGAGACTGTGAGAGAAATAAGAGGAAGTTACAGTGGGTTTGTTGTAGGTTGTGTCCCTTCATATGCTGGATAATAATAAAGGAAGGACTTGGCAATTTCTCTAGTGGATGTAGCCCACACTGGGTGGACCATGTAAATATGCGTCTCTATTGTATTGTGTATCTTCTGTGTTTTGTTTCTGCATTTGTTTTATTTTATTGCTCCATGGTCTTGTTTTTCTAACAATAACTGCATTCATTATGAATACAAGTACAATTAATACTAAACATAACTCTTGATAATGGAAACTCAAAGTAAATGTAATGCTATGCTTCATTTTGGTAAAAAATTCAAAGGTAAATTTGCAGAATTAATTGAACTTGGGCTTCCATCCCCATGGAACTAGGACTGATGGTTCTATAGTGTTCAAATATATGAATGTTATGTGGATAATGAAAGGAAAAATCATGAACAATTTGATGATGTTAGTTATCTAATCAAAGGCATACTTATTTATGAAATATTGTTCAAAGTCTTCATGTTACTCTTATCTATTACTCATCTACAAAAAAACCTACCTCCGACATCATATGCTCTTTATACAAAATTAGATATTATTTCATGAAGAATGTTTGAGTTCAGAATACCAGAAGGAAATGACTGGTAGAAAATTGCTAAGTTAAGGAATGAAGTTCTATTACTAGCTTCCACATTAGCACCTACATTTGCATCAACAACAACACCTTTGCAAAAGAAAAAGAACACATAGCCATGACTTACATATCCCAATACCCTAACCATTTAACCATAAAAATAAGAGAAATAATGGTTTTTCCAAAAGATTTGGGCTTTCCACCTTCCCACTCTTGTCTAAAATTGGAAACCATTTCAAAAATAGTTAGGAGAAATAAGATAAAGGTAAGAAAGTAAGATGGAAGTAGGTATCATTTGTAGACTAAAAAAAGAACTTGCTTCCAGTAGTCGATTCCATCATTTAAGCTTGAACTATTTCTAAGTTAGACATGTTTTCATTTTCATCAAAGGATCCATCCCGTTTTTTTATGAGCATATGTAATTCTTGTTATTTTTCTTCGTAGAAAATTTCAAATTTTGAGTGAGAAAGATTTTTGAGATTTATTCTCAAAAGTTTTATCTTTGTAATTTTTCAAAACTTTAAATACAACAGAAAGACTTGTTAATTGTTCACTTGTTGCACTAGTACAAAATGAGTAATTTGTTTCTAAAAAACAACTAAAATTTGGATATATACGACTATTTTTGAGTTGGCAACTAGTAACAACAAATTTGCAGTCTCTTTTCCGTCGACTAATTTTTAGTCGTATATAACTTAGTTGTTAATTGGTTGACTTGATTCATCATCTTGTAATATATTTACTCATTTATTTGGTCATTAATTGTCACCATTTTGTAGTACATTTACTCCTTTATTTGGTCATTAATTGTCACCATTTTGTAGTACATTTACTCATTTATTTGGTCAATAATTGTCACCATTTTGTAGTACATTTACTAGTTTAATTAGTCATTAATTGTTGCCATCTTGTAGCATATTTATTAGTTTATTTAGTCATTGTTTTTTTTTATCATTTTTACTCGTATATTTATTCACGTTATAAAGCACTATGCAAATAGTATAATCCTAGAACTTTATAACACCACTAAAATAATAACAATATATCTAGTTTAGTAGTTTCGTATTCATTATATTTATTACTAACTTAGTATTTTAGTAGTTTTTTATTCATTTGATTTTCTTTCATCATTATTATTCAATATAAATTAATATAATGTATATAATTTTTAAAAATTCCATAAAATGTTCATGCTGATATAATATCAAAAAAACAAATAATATATAAAATTATATACTTAAACAATAAATAAAGATTTCATATATGCAATTGAATCAGTGGAAATAAATTAAATTTATATAAACATGTAAACTTGCAACATTAATTAACAATACTATAAATAAGATCAAGTACAAACATATATATATATATATATATATATTTGAAGAACATAAATATTATATATTAAAAATATGAAAAGTCAAGTATTATCACAATACATTTGAGTTTCCAACTGAATATCCACTAATACACGATGATCATTGATCATCTAGTCCATGATAAAAAAATGTCTCTATTATACTCTCAACAACATCAAGCTTTGGGACAAGTACATGAAAATAATTTACATCAATGACTTTTCCAAATATTTTAATGGTTACTCACGAGTTAAACTTCCTTCCTTCAGACCTCCCCACGATGATAACCATAGTCAATGAATTTCAATAGGTGGATTCTCCTTCTCTATTGTTGTAGTCATAGCCTTATAGGAAAGGTTGTGAACTATAGACGTGCAAAACAAAATGGATCCAAAGTGAGACTTCTTGAAAGACACCCTCTTGGAGGATCAAAATTGATAGCATGTTATACAAAAGATAGAAATTAATAAATTGTTAGAACATTTTGGATTATATGTTATTTTTAACCAAAAAATTAATGACCAAGCTAACTATATACTCAATAACCTCATTTACACAAAATTTATCCAACAATTCCTAAAACATAGAGCCTGTGTTTTCCATATTGACATTTAAAATGGCACTACCATAGTATTTGTATCATTATCTGGTCTCACAAATTCCTATGTTGTCTTTGAGAAACATATTTCCCAGGATAAACCTCAACACATAGACAAATACAAGCTTTTTTATTGAATGTCAAACATGAATGTTTCTTCCCAATTACAAATGTATTTAGTAATCTCCACATCCATGAATAAGTTGCCATTCTTAGCTTTGGGAAAAGTGTGAATTGTCTTAATATCATACCTTTACTTAAGCAATCATCAATTTATAACATGGGAAATACATGATCATTCAATACTAGTAACATCCTACTTGATGAACATTATAGAAAGTCTTGAATTGAATCTACAAACAAGATGTTTATATGTAAGAAAAAGGTTGTATATTTGAGATAAAAAATTCCTACTATCATATGGGTTTCAAGTGTCACCAACTTATTAAAACTTGTCCCTTTAACATTTCAAGATCTAATCATGTGATCTAGAACAATCACCTCTCCTATGTCATTCAATTAAAATACAGGATGCAAGAAACTTGTCCTTGTACAAGGACCAACAAGACCTATCCTTATAACACACATAAAGACCCTACAATGACCCTTTTCTAAGAAGTAAAATTTCAATCTACCCATGGTATTTAAAGATATGATTCACTTCACTCAACATAACAATATTAGTACAAGTATGCTAGGGAAAGTTGGCAAATTTTTTGACAAATACCATTCATTTAGTTTAAGACCAACTCTAGGCAACATTGTGTGATTTAGCCACTTACACATGTCATCCTGGATAACGTTAAAATTACAAATGCATTTGTCAAAGAAAACTCACCACTTGGTTAAAATAAACACATCACAAGTTAAGGGTGATTTATACATAATACAAAGAATTTGTTATAACTTATGATTCCATGCCATCAATTTGGGATTTATCCTTTCCACGTATCATTAAAAATGTGTAAATTAATCCATGTGATCAGGAATCATGTACACAATTGTTTCCAGATTTCCATATGCCTAGTTAGCTCTTGGACGATTACCTATTAGTTGACACCAATTAATAATAGATGATGCCTCCCATTTTTGAAAAATGATGCATAATATGTTAGGCTTGAAACAAGATTTTCTCCACTACTTGGTAAAATGGAATAGGTGAAAATGATGTTATCAATACACATTCCAACCTCAGTTAATGTTTATCCTGTTGTTGTGCATTCACTCTTTGAACTCATCTCTACTTAATCCCAACATATCACATTACACTCATTATTTTTACCTTGTCATTGGTATAGCCTATTAGATATCCTCTTTCTTGCATAACTAATTTGAATCTTCTACAAGCCAATAGTAAAATAATCTCAGGCCATCAAAAACTCTAAGAATCACCATTGGGGCAACTGTAAAACCGATCACTACATGAATTTGATAGATAGTTAATCCTTCTCAGATATAAGTCGATCAAAATTTTCATTTTGGAACCCTGAATACTACCCACCATGTCAAGTTACTTTGTTCACTTTTAAAATGTCATAACTAAAGATAAAGTATAACAATTTTGAATATTTTCACAAATGCACCTTGTAGATAGTACTGCAATCAACTACTACTCTTTGTGGATTCAAATCCTTTTATTATAATACAATTGTTGTGGAAAACTCTAATCTATTTGGTAAAATATCATCATATGCAAATGGTTATAGTTTAAAAACCAAAAAACGGTCTACAATATACTTGATATAGATGTAAGATGTATCTAACTAAGTTGAAATAAACTTTTGGCATGCAACTATCTATATCTTCGAGAACACAAATGTTTTGCTAAGAATATTGGGCAACCTTTTCAATTCAAATGACAAATTACAAGGTTTAAGTCTAAAGTCATGAAATGTCTATAATATTAAAGAAGCTCAAGCAAGTTGGAAATATAAAGGAGTTTATTTAATCTTTTAACTGACACCTTTTTAGCCTTTCATGAAATCTATGGTAACCTAAAATATTTTGTATTCTCATGAAAGAAATGATAAGCTATGGTAACTAAGATTTCTAATGGGGTAAGGATAAATAATTAACCTTTAACCCATATCAACATAATTGTTTAATAGATATCCAAAACTAATAATAAGGGATACACACCTCCTAATAGAGGGAAACCGATATTTTTCTTAGATTTTTCTCAGTAGGTAGCTTCCAATCATCTTTGGGAACACTTGCATTCACTACAAAAGCAAATTGGCCATGAAACTAAGTTACAAAAGTTCTTTCTAGTGACAATTTCACTCCAAATTTGAATGGAAAATCATGTTCATTTAGCCTCTTTCCTTATTAAAATCTCCATCATCTCCACCTTGAATTTTATTCCTATGGGTTTTAATAAGTCATAATATTACAATAGGTAGAAGATACAGTGGGTTGAATATTTATTTAGAAATAATATGCTAGGCCATAGAACGAAGCTGGAAGAAAAAATCAACCACTTGCATTATATTTGTTAGTCAAGAATGACATATTTTACCTCTCATGTTACAAGGACGTGATCGTAAAAAAATTACCTCAAAGGACAAAACCAACATGATCTAGATCTCTAGAGATCCTATATATGCATGCTTGTAACTCATATTATGTTCCATCCTATGAAAACACATATGAAGCATGGAAACATCTTATTTGGGAAAGATTATAAAACATGACACCTCAATAATATTCACTACTATAACGGTTGGAGGTGAATGAAATAGCCTACATCTTGGCTTGATTTTCCAAAACTTAGCAATCATGCAAAGTGGTGAAGACATTAAAAATCATTTATATATACAGACAAAACTTTCTTACTAAAACAAATGAATATTGAGGGAAATGTTTGCAATGCACTAGATAGCTTTATAAATTTAACAAACACGAAGAGCATAAATACTAAAAAGATAAAAATCACCTAACAAATTCAAACAAAAAACAAAGCAAGATCCTTGGAATATCCAAGGAAAGCAATAAATTGACCTAATCAATTCAAAGATGCAAAAAGTATCAAATAGAGCCATGAATTATACATCAGGCCTTTACTTCTAAATTGATGTAATAAATGTTTTTGAATAATAATGTCAATGAATGGACTAAGAAACTTACCTCTCCTTGAGTTTTAAATCATGAACTCTAGGGCATGGGCCTGGAGAGAAAAAGTAACTGTCAAGCTGGAAATCGATTTCCAAAAGGCTCAATAACACAATGGAAAGCATAACATATAGACATAAAGGGAGGAAAAACATAAACACAATGGAAAGTAGAACTTAAAATATTAACATAGTAAAATAAAAGAAATAGTGAGGATACATACCAAGTGTTGTAACATAAATTGACCCAATCAATTTGTTTTGGCTTTTTTGCAAAATTTGCACAAATCCTGCCAATTTACCGTCACTTCCGATATAGTAAGTCTCACTTGCATCAATATTCAAAATGATGAATCCTTTTCTATACTTCAAGCCTCACACTAGAGAGGTGTCATATTATTATTTTAAATTCCTTATCAAGTCCCGAACTTAAACATATTTTCCATATCAAAATCATAAGCCAAATTCCTAAGTCACAATCCATAGCTCTATCATTTAAAGGATTCCATATCATCATATTATGTCAAAGCCAAAGTCATTCATATATACCAAATACCATTATGGAGGGCCAAGTGCTAGTTTCCTAAATCTATTTTTAATGCTCTACATTAGCTCAACGATTGCCACATTGTGAGTGGTTTATCATTTCAAAGATCTTGTGGAGGTGTTGAAAGTTCTACACATTTGGTCTCTTAAATACAATCAAATCATCGATGGAATTTACAAGTAAAGATGCATGGAAGGTGGGTTTTCAAGTAAGATTCATGTTGCAATCAAATTAAATTCCACCTATAAAAATGTTGAAGAGTAGAAAACATCATATCATGTTTTTAGCTTGGTATGTAGCAATGTGTTGTTTCAAAGCTGCTCTAATCAAATGTGTTTGAGCAAAAGGATGTTCAGTCCAAAATATTGCAATGTTGATGAGGGGACAATTACTGATTCCCAAAATTTATAAATGGAAATGGGGTTGTAGCATGTTATTACACAACAATTGATAACACCAATGATCAAGCAAACAACCAATTGATCTATGGTAACCACTTGGTTATTTTTCTATAGATACAAACCAATAACAATAGTTTCGGTAGGCAAAAGATCAATGGTCGGTATTCTTTTCGGCCCCCAAAACATGCTCGATGGATAGTAGAGGGGGGGTTCAAAAAAATGGATACCATGATATTTCAAAGGAAACAAGTGGTAGTTGGTTATTCACAGCCCCCCCAAGTGTTATTTTAAAACCATTGGGATATCCCCCCAAAATATAACCTAGACCGAGAAGTAGCATTATGGTTTCAAACTGAAATGGATTCATGGATGGCAGGATTAGGGAAAAACCTAACCACAAACATGGTAGGAGGAAGGAGGGAAAAGGAAACTGTTCATATATCTCTTGTGTTACACATTGATTGATCAAATCCATGACCATGGTGATCTTAGAGCAAGATAATTGATCTCTTCTTCCAAGATTTCTTTATTCCCATATTCTTCGATCCATCTCAGAGGAGGCTCATTTTTATCAAAGACCCTTATGAATAGAAACAAAAATATTCCGTTGAATCTCAAAAACACTGAGATTTTTAAGTAAAATGTAAGTGTCAATGGCAATGCTCCCAAGGTATTTTTTGTGCCGACACCTAGTGAGATAGGGAATATCGCCATGTATTCCTAGGCCTTCTATGTGGCTTGCACCATGGAAATCATTCTCAGTTGTAGTCTCACCCACACAGGCGTAACCCCTATGGATCTAGTGAAATGCAATATGTAGATTGACCCTGTGAATTACAAGAGCATCTCGAATAGTTCTGTTTTTTTCTTAAAGAACAAGGAACAAAGGGTTTATTTGAAGTCCGGATGCCAACTCTTCTTGGATATAGTGCTCAGGATGCTTGCAAGTTTGGATTTTATGAGTTCTTTAAGAAGTACTACTTAGACATTGTAGGGCCTAAGTATGCTTCCAAATATAAGACATTGATGTACTTCGTAGGATCTGTATCCGTAAAATTAAATTATTGTTGATATTTCTCTTTGTCCTTTTGAGGGTGTAAAAGTTTGAGTACAAACAGAACTTGGCTTTGCTAGAGGATTATCTAATGGGATTCCAAATTTTATTAGATAGGAAGGATTTATTGGTCTGTAGAAAGGTATTGGCCCACTTTGGGAATGCCAAATTTTTTACACCATGATAAATTTTACATCCTTTGAAATCATACTAGAGTTGATATACAAGCATGCGGTTCCCATCCCTAAAGACCAATGTAGAAAACCTCTACAACTGGGAGTGAATTTTGCAGCAAGATACATTGCTGGTGTCTTTTGTGCAATTATTTCACACCCTATCAACAACCTGGTTTCTTTCTCAAACAATGCTAAGGGTTCTACCATGGGTGATGTTGTGCAAAAGATGGGGGTTGTTGGTCTCTTTACTCCTGGTATTCCTTTACATATTGTTATGATTGGAACACTTACTGAACCACAATGGGGCATCTATGATGTTTTCAAGGTGTTCATTAGCTTGCCGACTATTGGTGGAGTTACCCCCCTTACTGTGGAACTAAAGGAATTGAAAAAAATGAGCTAAGGCTAAAATTTCTTCTTGTGCCACAAAATTTATACATAGATAAATAAAATACCATGGAGGGTTGATTCTAGATTTTTGTTACTTCCAAACTTAGGTGATAAAATGCCTAAGAATCTCATTCAAGAAGATGTAGGCAATCCCATTTTCCCACATATTGATGATGTCCAAAATATATAACTTGGTTCCAGAGCTATTCAAGATGCAAAGGGCTATGCTGAATTCAATTCCCTTCCTTTATGCTATGATCAATGTTCACATCCTCTTCTTCAAAATTATTTTACTTCTAGAATATAAGCCTCATATTTAATCTTGCATCAAAGATTACAGTCTAGGTATGACCTTAGTTTTTAGGAAAGGTCCAAGGATAAGAAAACTCTAAAGTGAATCTGATTGTTGAATCTTCCATAACATTTTTGAGAGCTCAAAATGAAGTACTCAATCTGATCTTTGGATGTGATAACATATGAGGTTCTTCCACAAATGGAGAAGCAACTACTATGCTTTCTTTTCTGAAGTCATCATTCAAAATTAGAATTATACTTTCATTTTTAATTGATACTATAATGGTTAGCACTAAAGTAATATTTTTTAATAACACATGCTTACAAAAAGTCACTATTTTGACTGCACGTCTTTGCTTGTAAGTTGAAAGGAAATCCAATAATTTACAACTATGCATATAACATATTCTTCTATATTTTCCTATCAATATTGCTAGTTTTTCCCTAATATCTTGACAACATAGTGTTTAGTAAATTAGATTAACTTGAAGTATGATGTTGCTTCAAAGTAAAATTGAAAATCAAATGATTGTTTGAAAAAACCAACTTACTAACACCCATGAGTTCATCAAGAAGAGCCCTTTGAGCCTCCACCATTGCAAAAGTAGTAATGTTTGAATTTGAAGTACCTAATTATGCTTTCCACAATTGCTTGTCCTTTGTACGATATAAGTGTTCCTTGATAGCTTGTCAAAAGGCCTCCCATGTAGTGAGAATTTGGGATGTGGATGTGTCTAATTTTTCTTGAATGAGTTCTACATACATTTTTGAAGCATCTAATTTGTTTTGGAACCAATATTATGCCACACCTTCTAGTTGGAACTCAACAAATAATAATTTAGTACCTTTAGTCATCCTTGGCTTGGTTTTAAAGTACACAATAATACTATGTATCCAAGAGTCCAAGGAACTATCGTCCATCTGGCCACCATATCTGGGGAGATTGAGGATGACATCCAAGTGGAAGTTGGAAGACACAGAGACTGACTATGAGAGTGAAATTTCTTAAAGAGTTAGGAAAATATTTTGTGCAACACTGGATTAAGGTGTTTCTGAATCCTACAAAGACAAATCACTATGTAGAGGCATTATGCTAAACTGAGTTATAGTTCTGAGGAGTGTGAGAAGAGTTACAATGCATATGAACCTAGAGGGAGACCAAGTTTGTCGTAGATGGATAAGAGTAAACCAAGTTGAAAATTGTTCTATGTGGGAGGGTGAACCTCCAAGAAAAAATAGTGTGAGATAGAAATGATTTATCTCATATGGGTGCTAAGGATAACAAAAAACTAGGACATCTGCCAAAGAAACCAGATACATTGTTTGCTTGGGTATAAGAAGTACCCAACAAAATAATGTTTCTTCCCATAAATATATATCATCTTGTGGAAGACATGGAGAGATGAAATAATATATCCAAAAATGTAAAAAGAAAGGATCTGTGCTAATGCAAAAAATTCAAGTGATTATTGGACTATAATTGTCATTGGAGGTAATAATTTATGCAAAGCTACGAGGAAATTTGTGTGTCAAAACGAATGTGCACTTCTTTGATGCTATAAATTCAAAAACCATGGTGCTAATGGAGGAGGCATAAAAAAACAAACAAAAAATTGCTATAGATGGAGGGAGTGGATCAATGTGTTGAAATTATGCTTATACTAAGAGGGGGGTGGGGTGAACCAATATAACATACTTTTTACTTTAAATGAGCATTCATTAATCATTCATTATCTTTAAAGCATTAAATGCATGTAAAATCAAATCACAACACACATAGTTTAATTTGGAAACCCTTGTGGGATAAAACCACAAAAAAATATCTTTATAAATGTTTGTAGGCACCAAACTACTGTTACAAATCTTGTAGGAACCAACCTACTAGAGACACCAATCTCTTCAATTGAGCACCAAATTAATAATATATTGTGTAGGCACCAACCTACTAGAGACACTAATATCTCCAGTTGGGCACCAACTCAACAAGATATTGTGTAGGCACCAACCTACTCGAGACACCAATATCCTCAACGAAGCACCAACTCAGTAATACATGTATAGGAATCAATCTAAGATATTCATACACATAGTACTTTTGAATTCACCTGTATGCTTCATACTTTATGCGTTTCACAACATCATCATACCCTTAAATTTCATGCTCCAGTGCCTCTCCTTGCTTCATACACCATACATAGCTTCAAACCCTAGTCAGATTTAACCTTCATGCCCTTTCGAACCTCATAGCATCATTCCTAGAATATAATTCTAGACTCCAACATCACAACCTCAAAACAACACACTTTGCAACATCATAGACCTTTGTCCTTTATAGTGCACCGTTAAAACTTCAAGAAAACTCCTCTTGCGCACCTTTATACCCCAAGAATAATCCCTAACTCCTGTTGCACACCTCATATATCTTTCACACACTTGTACTTACTCTTCTTGCTTGGATTCTCTTCAAATGCACACATCTATCATGTATTTATAGTTCTTGTGTGTTCACGTAGGGGGTCGACTTGTAAAACTAGCTAGGTCAACCTGTACTTTCTAGTTGGGCCGACTTGACATAATCTTTAATATCTCCTCATTCCTATGGAGTCAGAGGGAATTCTATATACCATTGGAAAGGTATTAGAATAAAATTTTCAACCGTGTATCCTATGCTTCCATTTGAACTATGTATTCATAGTAAAAAGGCCTTCAAAGATAGGGTATCCAAACTGAGCATCAAAAATCCAAAAACAATATTTCCAACAATATCCATATTTCAATATTTATCTTAGAAATCCATAGTCTCCCCATGTCTTTGACATTAATGAAAAAAATATTTCCAATAATATCCCCCTTTATCACCGATGGAAACCCTTAGTCAATTTTGTAATACTCCCCCTGTCTGCAACTCTCCTTGTGTCTGCCAATCTTCCTTTGTCTGCAACTTCTCCCCCTTTGACATCAATGGCATATGGTTTCTCCCCTTGATCTTATGGTTCCGTTTACTGACAATATGAGAGGGATATCACTCCCATAAATCATTTTTATCCTTTGACTTCATCGATAACATATACATTTCTCAGGGTTCTATTTACATTTTCCACTAATATTCTTGAACCTGTTTTCCTTATCTCATATGCTTTAGAATGAAATGTGAGGTTGTAACCTTGATCACACATTTTGATTTACACTTTAAATATTGTGTTTTAACCCTTCAACATACAAGACATTTTGTGTTTTAGTCTTTCCATTATCAAGACTAACGATACCTTTTCCAACTATCCTTGTAGAAGCATTATCCACAAAGGTAACGTTTCCTCCTTTCTCTTCCTTTAGGGTGAGAAATTTGTTTTGATCCCCTGTCATGTGTTTTGAACATCCATTATCATTGTACCATTGGCTTCCTTTGTCTTGAGCATACATTGCAAGTACACAATCTTCCTTCTTTGGTTCTTGTTGCTTCCTTTTCCACACCTTTGTGTGTTCTTCTCTATGCTTGGTAAGAACATCTTCTTCGCTGTTTTGCTTAGGAGATTTTATTATGTTTTTTATACAATCACTTGTTATGTGCCCTTAGTTATTGCACTTATAAAATTTAGTATTGTAATCAAGTAGAGGAGAAAATGAATTGTAGTTTCTATCAACAAACCCATGAGAAATTTTGGTTTTATTGCTCACATAATCATTTTTTGAGGTATTATAAGAACCTCTATTTCTATCTCTCACATGATCACTTATTGCATAAGCTTTACAATCTAGTTCTTTATGACGAAAATGATTTCAAGCAAAACAATAGCCAAGAAAGAGATTTTGGTACATAGTTTTGAAAGGCCTTCTTGGTGGAACGACTCTTCTGAAATCATTCTTGTTGTTATTGTAAGAAGAATCAGGTTTTTCTTGGTCATACTTTCCTTTCCTACTACTACTTTCATTGTTGATGGAGCCTTTGAGAATATTAGCATAGCTTTTAGGTTTTTCTTCAGTCCTTTTCTGATGGCTTTGTGACCTTAGTGCTTGCATCTTCCTCGAGAGTCCATTGTTTTTCGTCATAGAAAAGACCCATATTGAGGAATGGTGACCTTTGGTAACTAAGAATATTATCCAATATTTTATTACTCTTTCCAAAATTCAATCTTCTACTCAATTGATTGGTTGTTTTCTCTAGTTCCTGTCTTAAGGAAACGATTTCAATGTCTAACTTCTTGCAATTTTCTTCCTTTTATTTCAACTGGATTCTCACCACTTCTTTTATCCTTTTTTCTTCTTCTAGTTGAGTCTTTAGAATGATAATTGTTTTTTCTATTTCATCAAGATCATGATCCTTCTTTTCATATTTATGCAATTGCTCTTTCTGTTTTTTATTCTTTCATATTTCAGCAATTGCTCTTTTTGTTTTTTATTCTTTCATATTTCTGCAATTACTTTCATACCAAATCTTGAACTTGTGTTTATACTGATAGGGGGGGTGAATCAATATAAAATACTTTTTAATTTAAATGAGCATTAATCAATCATTCATTACCTATAAAACAATAAATGCATGTAAACTCAAATCATAGTACATAAAATTTAATTTGGAATCCCTTATGGGAGAAAACCATAAAAACTTATCTTTATAAATGTCTTTAGGCATCGACTTATTCTTGCAAATTTTCTAGGCACCAACCTACTAGAGAAACCAATATCTTCAGCTGAGCACCAAGTCAACAATATATTATGTAGGCACCAACTTATCCGAGACACAAATCTCTTTAGTGGAGCACCAATTCAACAAAATATTGTGTAGGCACCAACTACTCGAGACACCAATATCCTCAGCCGAGCACCAACTCAGTATGACATGTATAGGCACCAATCTAATATATTCATACACAAATTACTTCTGACTTCACTTGCATGCTTCATACTTCTTTCATTCCATAACATCATCATACCCTTAAATTTCATGCTCCAATGCCTCTCCTTGCTTCATACCCCATACATAACTTCAAACCTCGGTCAAATTTAGCCTTCATGCCCTAGTGAACCTCATAAAATCATTCCCATAATATAATTCTAGACTGTAGCATCACAACCTCAAAAAAACGCACTTTGTAGCATAATAGACCTTAGTCCTTTATAGCGCACCCTAAAAACTCCAATAAAATTCCTCTTGCACACCTTTAGACCCCAAGAATACTCCCCAAATCCTCTTTCACACCTTGGATATATTATACACATTTTTAATCTCTCTTATTGCTTGGATTCTCGTAAAATGTGCACATCTATCCTGTATTTATAGTGTTTCTAATTTCACTTATAGGGTCAACTTGTAAAACTGGCTGGGCCAACTTGACAAAATCTTTCATATCTCCTCATTCCTATGGAGTTAGAGGGATTTCCATATACCGTTGGAAAGGTATCGAAATAAAATTTTCAACCATGTATCCTATTCTCCCATTTAATATAGGTCTTCAGAGTAAAATTCCATTCAAATATAGGGTATCCAAATTGAGCATCAAAAATCCAAAAACAATATTTCCAACAATCACCATCTTGCAATATTTATCTTGGACATCTATAGTCTTCCCCTGTCTTTGACATCAATGAAAATTATATTTCCAACACCCTGATTGTCAAATTAGGCAAGGGAGAAGATCCATAGAAAGGTTACAAAATCATGAAAAAGGAAGGAGCAAATCCTTGTGGTGGCTGCTGAAGCTAGGAGAGAACTGCTCTGATACCAAAATGATGAGGTGCTAAAAACATTTCATTGCAGAATCATTCATAAATCAAACCAATAAAGCATAAAATCTTATTCTTCTTCAGGCCAAAAATGACATATATGAAGATTTACAACTATCTAATTGACAAAGTCAAAATTAACAAATTTATAGTCATAGACCTTCTCCAAAGTATTTCCAATCATCTTGTCCCATAAAACCACAAGCTCAATCAAAGACATAATTTTGGAATGAAACATGAAATGCAGGGACTTGTTGAGATTTCTTGGGTCATCCACTGCCTTGATTGTGATTGTTCCAATGTCTTTGTCCTTCAGAAATGAAGTTGCACTGCATTGCATAGCATATTCATTCAATAATTTTAATCAACAACAGAAGAGACAAAATAACAATTAGAGTACAAATTAAAGTTCATACCTAAACACCTTTGTAATTCCCCTTTCCATATATCACAATTTTATCCCTTGGAGGTGGGGTAATAGACCATAGGTACCCCAAACTTGGCACAAAATACCATGTAAAATAGTTTATGATTGCATAATTGTAAGGGATGCCTTTTTCCTCAATGGCCCTATGATTTTTCACAATGTCATCAACAATGGTCATTGGAAGAATTTTTATGTCATATATTTTATCATATTCAAACCTTAACTTGGCTGGGAAAAACCTTTTTGAATATCATGACCATTGATAGTTTTGAAAATTAACATTCTAAAATACTTACTGGATTGATTGAATCTTTTGATAGACTTAAAGCTCAACAACAATATTATTATATACATACAATACCTTCATGTCTATACATACAATGCCTTAATGGTTCCAACTTCTTTAATGGCCTTGATAATGTTTAACTGACTCATCAGCTAAAAAAAATCTACAAATGAGATAACTACATCCACTTTCTTGATTGCATCCACAAGACTTGCATAGTCCTCCAAGAATCCCTTGATCTTATCCAAAACACAAAAAATTGAAGTTACATATTTCATAATAAGTGGCATAAATTTTCATAAGAAATAATTAACATAGGTTTTTATCAATTATTGAGAAGGATTAAAAAACCTCTAATATACAAATTTTTTTTCACTTATTCCATTTAATAACATTAAATACAACCATTTGAGTATCTATAAATTCAGAGTTCCTCACCAAACTTCAATGTTTTAATACTTTTATATACTATTTAATAACCCTTGAAGTTTCGATATCTTCATCCTACACCATAAAGAATTTAACATCTCTCAATACAATCAAATTCTCATATCCACATATCTCTCAATATAATCAAACACCCACATGAAACAACAATGATATACCTAGTTTATGTTAATCCCTAGTTACTTTACAACTAGTACAATACATGAAATGATCGAATGAGAAAAACACTAAAAAATTACATATTATTAGTTATTTTTTATCTGAAATTCAGGCAGAGAGAGCACTTACATAGAGTACATTAGAACCTGATACCTTGAAGGATTCCATAATCTTGGATTTCTCATTATTATACATAGACATGCACTTTCTCACAAGAAGGAAGGTGATATGGACAGAATCAAGGCTGGCTTTTACAATATAATGACTAATGTAACTTGTTGCCGCAATTATCAAAATCTTGTTGTTGCTTGCCATATTTCCCAAATATGTCAAAGTCAATCCATTGAATTGAATATATAAACAACAAGTAGAGATGAACAATCCATTGAATTGAGTATATAGACAACAAGAAGAGATGAGCAAGTATATATAAGTGACTGGGGTGATTTCTCCTCCAACCCAATCTATATATTCAATGATTGATCTTGTAGCTCAATCTACTCAATGAATAACTAAACGTTCTCATTGTATGTAACTTTTCTGCTCAAATGTATACCATTTATGAACCACACAAATCCTCATTCATGCAATCTTTAATGGAATTTATTACATTAGAGTATAATAAAAAGAAGATATTACTGAATACGCAAAGATAACTAATTTGATTGATATAACTAGTGAAAATTTTTCATACAATTTGACAAGTTCATCTAGAGACAAGGGTCCCCAAGTTCCCAATTGAAGATATTATGATATAAATATATAAGTGGGTGTTGATAATAGAGCTCACAACAAGGTCTGGTGCATCATCTTGTTTATGCATAACCCAGGGTACACCCATATCCATTCCCACAACCATTTGAGAAACCCAATTCATATATTTCACTATACCAAGCCCATACTCCATTTATTCAAGTTTATACTCATTTTATACCTATAAGAATGATTTTTCATCAGTCCTATTACTAAGCAATCAAACTATCTAAGTTCAAACTATCCATGCCAAATCACTTTTTTTGCAAATTAATGAGTCAATAAATTAAAAGCCATTTTTTTTAAACACATTGTACAAGGAGGGATCAAAGTATACCCAAGCCATAATAATTGGTACACCTTTCGATTCAAACAACCCTTCACTTTTCATCATGTTGAAAACATTTTTTGTGAAATCTTCCATCGCATTTTGTAAGATACCCAAACATACATCATAAAACATAACAAGAATGATACAATTTGAAAGTATGTGACTCAGTAATGCACATATAGTTTAGAGAGCATCGTTAATCATGCATTATTTCATCTCATTACATTGAGCATAAGAATTCAAAGGAAATAGAAGGGTATTCATAGAGTTCAACCTTGAAAGGTTCATCATTTGTTTTGAAATTGATGCCAGGAGCAAATTTTAACCAAACTGGAAAATCTTTGCACATACATCAAAAGATTTGTGTCCAAATTTATAAAGACATAGTAGATATTGAGTAGAGAGGACCTTCCATACAATAACAGTCAAAATGAAATATACCTGAAATTCCATTATGTTTAGAGAGAAGGACCAATGTGAAGATGAACATAAAGTCCTACCTCCCGAGAAAACTTCACAAAATTCACCAGATCAAATCTTCCCTCAAAATTATACTATAGTGACAACAATACAAGCAAGAGGTATAATTAACATACAACAAAAGATATATCAAAGGGTATTGTACCTTAAAAACCTACAACATACCTTGAATCACATCCCATAGACAATTGTATGAACTTTAACCCAAAAATAAAGTGCCATTTCATCAAACTACAACACTACTAAGATTTGTCTTGATTAGAAGTGAGAAGTAGCTTTAAAAGGATGATATGCACTAAGTATGCATCATTGATAATTAGTATATATGAACAACTAAAGAAATGCATAAGATTGTTATGCTTTGACATGTCCAAATACAATTGTAAGAACTAGATATGTAGTACACTTAACAAAATCTTAGAAGTTATAATCAACAAAGAATCATTTCCAACAAACAAAGGTTGTATGTGTAGCAAAATCTAGTCAAGGATCACCCTACCTAAATGATGAAAAGTAGTAGAGCAAAGTTACCAGGAGGCCGAGGTAACTTGGAGGAAGAGGATTGGTTAAATATTGAATAGTGAGACTGTAAGAGGAACTCAAAAAAACTTGAACATGTGGTAAAAACAATTTATCCTTGTGACAGACTGAATTAAAAACATAAATATTGACTAGGGGAATTCCAAAAGGAAATTACAGGGCATGTTTTTGAAGTGAAGTAGTATTGGTCAACCTCTCCTATACATATGTTGGAGTTGGAATAAATTTGTAGGGCCGACCTATATGAGATTTGAAAATTGTTTTGTTGAGCCGACTTACAAATAAGGGCGTTATGCCATTTTAAAACATATCCGACCTTATATTTTTTGGGTGAGAGGACTGTTGGGCTCTAAAGATGTCCTAAAAAAAACCTCTATGCATCAACCAAAGGTAGGCACTGGTACAAGCGTTTTACTTGTCGCCTACGTAGGTTCTTACCTTCCGTTTTCAATACCCAACCTCCAGAGATGCAACACCTGTAAAGGAACATCAATCGTGAAGGGAACAACAATTGTTCTATTCAAAGGAACAACAATCGTAAAGGGAACGATAGTTGTTCTATTCAAAGGAACATTACGACCTGCAAAAGGAACAACAATCAGAACAAAAAGAACAACAATCGTTACATTGGGCCGAACTAATGTTGAATTAATTGCATTGTAGTATTTACCCAACTTATCTAATTTTTCAACCTGGGGGTCATAAACTGACAAAGCACACGCAAAGCATATGCAAGATTGAATAAAGACTAATATAATCTAATGTTTAATCTACAACTGAAATTGAATCATTAATCTAACACACGACTGAAATAGAATCATTAATCTAGTTGCGTAAATGAAATTACTCTAAGAATGGGAAATTGCATAAAGGAAATTAATCTAGAAATGGAGAACTACATGAAATAAAAGAAGATACAACAAGTGAAGAGTTGAATGGCATAACAACATATGAGAGCTCTCACCAATGAAAAAATCTTACATTCAATAATCAAATCAATATTCATAAAAGAATAATGAAAGCATGAAAACCAAAACCATGAATCAAAGCTAAGAATCCCTTTCTCTTTCGAATCCTAATGACTACCA
>JZKD02S1083446.1:441098-464717 GCA_000966675.3 Picea glauca | reverse complement strand
GATGATGACAGGTTAAGCCAGAAATTTGCAAAAGACATGTAGAATGAATTTGAAATGTCATTACTTGGAGAACTATCCTTCTTTCTGGGACTTCAGATATGTCAAAGAAACCAAGAAATTTTTATTTCTCAAACCAAGTATATCAGAGAAATGATAAAAAGGTTCAGAATGGAAGATTGCAAACCATTTATCACTCCCATGCAAAGTAGTTGTAAGTTGAGAAAAGATGATGATTCAAACTCTACAAATCAGAGGCAATACATGTCAATGATTGGAAGCCTTCTATATGTGAAAAAATCCAGACCAGATGTAATGCAGGCAGTTGGACAGGTGGCACGATTTCAAGCAGCACCAAAGGAATCACATGTATTAGCAGTAAAGAGGATCTTCATATATCTCAAAGGAAAAAAAGAGTTTGGATTATGGTATCCAAAAGGGAAAGATCTATCACTTATTGCCTACACAGATGCAGTTTGGGTAGGTTGTATTGATGACTGACGAAGCACCAGTGGAGCAACGTTCTACTTAGATGAGTGTTTGGTATCATGGCTAAGCAAGAAACAATCATCGGTATCTCTATCTACAGCTGAGGAAGAGTATATTGCAACAACATCATGTTGTACACCGATTCTTTGGATGAAACAAACTTTGACAGATATACAGGTTGAGTATGATGAGCCCATTCCAATATATTGTGATAATACAAGTTCCATCAATATATCAAAAAACCCGGTGATGCACTCCAAGATGAAGCACATTCCAATCAAGTATCACTTTCTACAGGAATAGGTTGCAGAAAAGAACATCAGAGTTGAGTATGTGGGCACGAAAGAACAAGTGACAAACATCTTTACAAAACCACTTCCATGAGAAGCCTTTGAATATCTTCGCCAATGTTGTGAGTGGGAAATCCCTCTATGGACTAGCACTTAGGGTTAGATTATGCATGCAGAAAAAACCTAAAGATCTCTACTTTCTACTATCTTCCCAGACCTAATCCCCATTATTATTAAGCAAATACATAGTTAAATGAGCATACCTTATTACGGGTGTTTGATGTAGATCCCTCCTTACACTTGATCATTTTTTGATTGCAGCTCTCCTCCCAAGGCTAACCTACATTCACATAAAATAAACAACAAACTCCGCATGCATTTGATCTATAGATTAATGGGTTAGAGATTTCAATAAACAAGTATACAATAAATCATAAAAACCTCATATAGTGGGACGGGAAAAGTATCTCTTTATTATTAACTTCAACAAATCAACTTACAATGATGAAGCCGACCACTGCTCCACGAACCTGGTCCTGGGTTCCTCTTCTACTATCCTCCAACTTCTTTTCTCTATCTCTCTCTTTGCACAAGGAAGGCTAAAGGGTTGGGACAAAGGGAATATGCAATTGGGTATAGTTTCTTTACTATGATTCTCCTCTTCCAATTGGGACCCCTAACCCTTATTTTATAGGCTAGAAGAAGCTAGGTATTTGGACGAACCCTTGGCCATGCATGGCTAGAAGGTTCAGTTAACTCACCCAAAGCTGTGTGTTTTGTCGACAACTTTCCTTTTTTCATGCTTTTGTAGGTACACGTGGGCTGTTTTGGGTCAGCAAGTGTGTACATGCGTGCAGTAATAGACCAAGGCGTGTGGGCCTTTATAAAAAGTGTTTTTAAGAAGAGTTGTTCAGCAGCACTTTGACAAAGAAGGAATCTGAGATGGCCTAATGCCAAGTAAGTTTGTATGGTGCAAATTAGGGTTATAACATATTCCCCCTAATGTGTGAGGTCAAAAGAGCATCTGATGGATGAAATACATTACCAATCTTTACTGATGTTCCGAACAAGTGAGCCTAGGAACTAGAAATCAGGAGGCGCCATCTGCAAAAATAACAATTGTCTCACCTAGGTGGGCATACCCATGCTCAGGATAGAATAAATGCATGGATACCAATCAAATACACTGTAGATCCATGTCATATAACTTATATAAAGTGTAGCTGCAAAAAATACACAGCGGAGCTACATCTCGAAATCAAAAAGATATACATGTAGAGTATCCATCTTCTCAAAAGATGATAAGGCCTGATGGCTGGAGATGAGGTCTTCAGAGCTCGAGCAACAACTTCAAAATCTTCAAAACTCGGGTAGGAGTGTAGTATGAGTGTACGAATTCACTACCCAGAGGTCTTCGACGACTCATCGGTCATGGACTAGAGAATCTTGGGGATAAGACTGAAGGCTTCATTGATTTCGAACAAAGACTTGATTGGATGGTCAGGATGGCCGGGTATGAGGGCAAGAGAAAAATTGCAGAGGGGTCGACTCAAGCTTGGTAAAAAATTCCCTTGGACAATAGCACGACAAATGATGAGACTCAGGCAACATGACATTAATCATAAGTTCGCGAGGCAGGAGGCAACACAAACTCTCCATATGTTTGGAAGAATAACCAAACGGAGGAGGACACAACTCTATGTAGCGAGACCAACTTCCTAAGGTCGTACTAAATCCATGAGTTTGACGAACAAATAGAAAGATGTGCTTTATCCAAGGGCGACTAATTGTGCTGCCAAATAAAGAAAATACTTTTCCCTTCCTCTTTTTGGGGTATATTTGATTTTTTTGGTCTTTTTCAATGATTTTGGAAAAAAAAATAAAGGAATGTTACGTTACAATGGAGGAACAAGTGTTACAAACATACAAGTTCAAGGTGCAAGGACAATACTTATGTTCAGAATAATGATACTCGGGAAAAATCCTCTGGGGGCCAAGGGTGTTAAGATGCAGAGGCAAAGTGCTACAAGGCTTGCGTATAAGGTATGCTTCAGATGGTTCAGTTGGGAGCAACATGGAGCCGACATTTAGACCAAAGACGCAGGTATGCAAATGCAGTTAACAAAACACACAATGGTAACGTCCTTCGATGTAAGTTTAATGAGCCCAGAGAAGGTAAGCTCGGTGGTTTTTCATATTTAGAGAGTCTGAAAAAACATAAAAGGAGACTCCATTGGGGTACTTTTTTCGAAGATAGTCTAGTCGGTTCGAAAAAGGGGTAAACTAGCACCGACAAGATGTCTATTCAAAACCATTTTAACGAGTGTGAGAAAGACAAGATCACTCGGCTATTTTTTCATTTTTAAAGAGTCTGAAAAAATCTTAACTATGGACTCCTTCAGGAATGTTCTTCTGGACCAGTTTAACGAGTGTGAGAGAATAAGGTCAATTGACGATCTTTTCAATTTTAGGGAGTCTGAAAAGAGCTTAACTATGGACTCCATGGGGGTTCCTTTTTTGTAAATTTAGTCCCCTAGGCCCGAAAAAGGGTTAAAATGATACATGAGAGTACTCTTCTAGAGAACTGAAGTTCCATAGAGTATACCTTTGTTCATACAGTTGACCGTCTGGACTAAAAAAGGGGTAAACTACCACCGGACAAACATGACTTCAAATTTCAGTTTAACGAGCATGAAAGGCCACAAGATCGCTCGACAATCTTTTCATGTTTAGAGGGTCTGAAAAGGGCTTAAAAGAAGACCCGTTATATCTTTTGGGAGTCTTGAGGGTGAGGTCAAGAGTGAAAAAGAATCATGCAAATGAGGCTCAAACTCATAATCAGGGAAAACAATAAGGACTCTCGAGCCTACAGTGATTAGAGACAACATGAACGCCATAATGCAACTAGGATCTACCTAGGGCATCCATGTTCCGGTAAGCTCTACCACCAACTTGCGACACTTCTAAAGCAACAATGATGGTTCTGTGTCGCAACCTGATGGGATTGATCCTATGGCAAAGGAAAAAAGACAACGAGATACAAAAGTCAGGGTAGAAACCTAACCTACATGATCAAGTTGATCCTCGAATTTTTTTTCCACGGACCGTCGAAAATTATCCAAAACTCCAAAAACAAAGTCTCGATACTCGATCATACCCCCCAATGCAACTCCTAAATCACTCTAAATGGTTTTTGGTTTGAAAAAAATGATAAGGGGGGGGGAAAAAAGTGACAAAAAGAGGCCAAAAAGTCTATAAATAGAAGCTGACAACTCATTATCACCATTGCTGATTTGGAAATTGACTTTGGAGCCAAAAAACCCACTTTGATAAAAGTTGTGATTTCGGGAGCTACAGTGGATGAAACGACCATCTGTCTAGACCAAGTAAGTACAAACTCTCTTATCTTGCATTTTAAGTCTTTCTTTTTGCTTTAGGTTCCATTTTTGGGGGGGGCATCGACCTTCAAAAGTTCAGGCCTAGGTCCATGCGGGTTGTCTCAGGACAGGTCACGTGTACATTCGGGCAGAGTAAACTCTGCACCCATGTACACGCGACTGTCAGTATTACAGCCCATGTGGACCCCATTTTTGAATGAAAAAATCTTAAAAAATAAGGGTTAACCCTCCTGAACCTTGGTGTTTTGCAGGATGTATGTCCACTGGAGAGAAAGAGAGAATGAAGAGGTTAGTGAGTTCATCAGGGAAGACCCCAATGCTATGGCTACCTTGATGCAATATGGGTTTCTCAAGTTCTTCTTATGTCCTTTTATGTGGGCACAACCTAGGCTACTAAATGCCTTGGTTGACTATTGGAATTTGGATGTAGAGGCATTCATGTTAGAGGGGCAGTCACTAGTGCCCATGACTGAGGACATATATTTTTTGACTAGCCTCTCCAAGAGAGGGGAACCAGTCAACTTCCAGACTTTTCCTTCGGGGCCGCATAACATAGCGTAATTGATAGGTATTTACTGTGCGACTGACACAGACCGCTCAAGCTCATAGGTTCCCATAAGAAAGATTATTGATTTATCGATACAGGCGATAGTGTTGCTTATTGGGAGAATCACTGGTTTTGCGGCTCTACATCAGGCATCCCGGGCACAGATGAACTGTGCAGTCCAGTGCTTAAATGCACAAATATTTGATTGGAGCACCACATTGTTAGAGTGTATGAAGATCCAGTTGACATATTATCGATTGGGGACGCAGAGGAACTTTGGGTTCGGGACCGTTCTATTCTCTTTCTTCTTTGAGAGAGTTCTGAGCTTTAGTCCTCGAGTAGTGGTACGAGGACATCAAGCCTCTCTTCTTACTATGTGTATATGGGCAGTGTTACTGCTACGATAGGGTGGCAACAATACCAATGAGTCCTTCGACGATGACTTCTTTGCATGGTTGTCGTGACAGATCCCAGTTATAGAGGATTACCCCTATGCCAGGATTGATTTCTCGAGAGACCCTGAGATACCAGTACCTCCTGGTGAGGAGCGAGGAGAGATGGGTAAGTTTACTTCATTGTTTTTTGTTTTTGTGAAACATATGTAATTTTTATGTTGTTTTTGTTATATATCATTCTTTTTTATATACCAGAGTATTTGATGGATATGTGTTTGCTGCATGTAGATGTGGGACTAGTGCGACCTGCGGACTATGCCCGAAATAGGCATCGTCCTTAGCCAGAGGCCGTACCTGCCATTGCAGGGGGGACCAACAGCAGCAGGAGATCTTCCAACCAAGGAGGCTGAGAGGGTGTTGAGATGAGTCGAGCGAAACTTTACTTCTCTCACTCGCATGGTCCCTATGGCAAATATTGAGGACCTGCCAACATCGATGCAACCTCATGTAGTGGGGGTACCATAGATGTGGGTCTGATTGTTTCAGCGTTTAGCCAACGCTGTATATCAGTACAATAGGGCCCATAGGCCTTGAATTTAGTTAGGCTTTTCGTATGCTGAGAGAACTACTTGTATATATTTTTTGAGGGCATAAGTCCCGTGACTCGTTATTGGTCATATTTTTGAGGCACTTGCGTCCATCTATGTACTCTAGTGACTATGATGTTATATATGGATTTTTATGTCTTTTTCTGTCTTCTGGATCATTATGTTTATGTGTATGTCCTTTCATATGTGTGCAAGATGCCAATCTAAAATTTGATTAGCTAGGGTATTTGTAATTTGGTTTAAACTCCTAGGAACATGAAAATATGTAATATAATCAAAGCTTTGTTCTAAGAGATGTACCCTAAGGAATCGTCAGTGTAGCGTGGGATCATGAACATGGTAGACTCTATTTAACTGAGACACAACCAACTAAGCATCGAGGTAGACCCGGAGATGAGAGATACCAAATGACAAGGCATCACAAATCAAATCAATAACTGCAATATACTCAACGACATTATTTGTGGTGTCACCTAAGCATATACCTCCGGAAGATAATAACTGGCCCTGAGGTGTAAAAATTACCCAAGCTGCAGAGGCAAGCCCCCGAGTGTGTTGTCTAGCACTATCTGCATACCCAATGAACACCTTGGGTTTACTTGACATCTGTCACAATGACGAAAGATACATCAAAACGACACATCCATAATACTAAAAAACTAGAAAGTAATAGTACAAAGACTATACATATGTTACAAAAAGTTACCCATGGTGACCTACCTATGAGTAATACTTATTGAGGTAGAGTCCATTTCTAGGTTTTGCCAAAGCATTCCCTTCAAAGTCAACCAGATGATAAGTGCCCTTCTTTAGAACCTCCTTTATGATGAAAGGTCTGAACCACATGGGTTTGAATTTTCCTGCCCCCAGGGGGTCCTTATCTTGGTCGTAGACCAGGACAAGGTCACCTTCAGTGAAAATCCGAGGATGAACGGACCTATCATACTGACACTTGAATTTATGTTTATGAGCCTCGTTGGCCAGGGCTGCATCACAATGCTGCTCATTGAGCTACTCCAAGTATAACAACCGATCTTCAAGTGGATAAGTGTCTGGCAATAATTGTACTGCCAACTTTAGAGATGGGATTTGACATTCGATAGGAAAGACTGCCTCCAACCCATAAATGAATTGGAAAGGTGAGAAACTGGTTGTAGTCTTAACAGACGTTCGGTAAGCCCATAATGCCGAGTATAACTTCAAATGCCAATTTGACTTGGCTAAGTTGATCGTTCGCTGTAGAATGGTTTTAAGAGTTTTATTCACAGCTTCCACCTGATCATTTTCTTGGGGGTAGTAGGGTGAAAAATGTTCCTACCATAACCCAATATTTGACATTAACTCGGTCATCATTTGGTTTTGAAAGTGACTGCCATGGTCAGTGAAAATCTCTAATGGGATGCCAAACCTTGCTATTATCTGGTTGAATAAAAAGAGAGTTGCAGTCTCTCCATCATCTTTAAATGTTGGCATAGCTTCGATCCACTTTGTGAAGTAGTCTACGACTATGATGATGTAACGGTGCCCCCTTACTGAAGGAGGGTTGCATGTAGTGTAATCAATCCCCCACTTGGTGAAGGGACCAACTGTGATGATAGGAAACATGGGAGCGAGATGTGCCCTCATCTTCCGAGAGAATATTTGGCATGGGTGGCACTTCTTGACCGATTCGATACAATCTTTTATTAGTGTCGGCCATAAGTAACCTTCTCGTAGAATATTTTGAGTTGTTTCCAACCCAGAAAAATGACCGCCACAGGCTCCGGTATGGCAATATTTAAGCATGATAACTACTTATTCGTGAGTGAGACATCGATGCAGGATGTAGTCTACACCTCTCTGATACAATGTATCATCGAGTATGAGATAATTCTTAGCCTGATGGCGTATGAATTGATGCTCATCATGAGAAGCAGAGGTGGGGCATTTCAAATTCTGGAGATAGATAAGTATATCTCCATACCACGGATCCGAAGAGGCGATCAAAAACATATCTCCTCTAGTAGGAAACTCTTCGGGCACAATATCACCTGACTCAACTTGAAGTTCCGAAATAAGTTCTACGAAGACCAATGACTTTTTGGATTTCCCTGAAACGAAATCTAAGTCAAATTCCTGGAGGACAACTATCCATCTATTGATCTTTCCGCTTATTACCCATCATGTCAACATGTACTGAAATGGATTCACAAAAACAATGATGATGGTCTTGCGAAACATAACATAATGACGAAAGCGTTGAACAACATGGATTGCTGCCAACACAAGTTTTTCGATATGAGAATAATTGAGTTCCAGTCCTATGAGGCCTCAACTCAGGTAATAGATCACATATTCTAAGAACAAGTCATCTTCCTGAACTAATACCATGCCAATGGTTAACTCTGCTGCAGCCAGATATAATAAGAAATCCTTGTTATAGTTTGGTGGCCAGAGTAGAGGGACAGTTGTGAGGGCATGTTTCAACACCGCGAAAGTGCGTTGAGTGGCATTGTCCCAATAAAAAGGAATGCCTTTCTTCAGTAAGTGCATAAAGACTTTGGTGATATCGACATAGTTGGCGATGAAGCATCTTAAAAAATTCACCTTGCCCTGTAGGCTCTGAAGTTTAAGGATTGTTCGTGGGGGGGGAAACTGAATTATTGCCTCAACCTTGAGAGGATCGACCATGATCCCTGTTGTTGACACTATGAAACCTAACAAACGTCCTGATGTTACGTAAAAGCTGCACTTGTTTGGATTCAAGTGAATCCAGAAGTAGCAACAATGCTCAAAGATAAGTCGGAGGTGTGTGGGATGATCCGTTCTCTTGCGAGATCGATATGCTAAATAATCTAAATAAGCCTTGACTATATGCTTGAGGTCATGGAAAGCAAAATACATGGCCCGCTGAAAGGTGGCTCCAACATTTTTGAGACCAAAAGGCATCTTACGATACAGGAATGTACCCCATGGACAAATGAATGTTGTTTTGTGCTGGTCTTCGGTTTTGATTTGTATTTGGTTATATCTAGAAAAACTGTCCATGAAAGAGAAGGCCTTGCAACCCACACATTCATCAATTATTTGGTCGATGAATGGTGTGGGAAAATTATCTTTGGGAGAGGCCTTGTTCAAATCATGGAAGTATGTATATACACAAATTGTGCATTGTTTTTTATTGACCGACACAGGTTTTGACACCCATTGGGTCAAATGGATAGGATAGATAAAATTGGATTTTAGAAGTTTCTCAACTTCAACCTTAATGTTTGCTGCTTTCCTGGGGTTAACTGGACGAAGATTCTACCAGACAAGCTTGGAATCTGGATAAGTTGTGATTTCATGTTCAACTATTTTTGGATCGATGCCTGGAATTTCCTCGTAAGACCAGGAAAAAATGTCACATAATTATTTAAATAGATCTGTGTAGATTTGAATATCTTCGGGGGAGCAGTCAAATCCAATGAAAACATTCTCCATGATGCCAAGGGTTCTGTAGATATTGATCGGTATGGTTTCAACGATGGTTTCCATATTACCCTCAGCATAGACATCATGTATAGCTAAGGGATTAATAGGACAAGTCCTATCTCCAGTCATAGTCAAGGTGAATTCTCTGGCCTCGATTCTACTTAACTTTGGGAGAAAGTATGATCTATGATGAAGATCATCCTATGGTTTGTCCAGACTAGTCATTTCTTCAATTACTGCTTCGTCAGAGGGCAAGACTAAGTCTAACAAATTGGTGTTAGCGAGAGAACCTTGAGCCCAAATAGGCTCTAGAAGCAGATCGAAGTCTTGTGCAAGAGTTGGATCGGGGTTGGTTGAAGCTTGCTGAACTAAAGAGTACCTTACTTCAGCTGCGGACAAGAGCATGGACATGCCTGGATGATCTGTCTCCTCCATCGTGGTCGATGGGGAAGGAAGTATCCATGGATCAGTGAAGTAAGTCGTGAAAAATGATGAACTTGAAAAATATCAACTTATGGTGGTCGGATATGAACTTGACATCGCCTTGAGGGGTCGGGTAATCGAAGGTACCCATCAAATATGGGTACAAACCAACCCCTACGTTGATGATGCCTGGTTGAGGATTATCAATCATCGGGACCACAGACACCCCCAATGAAGGGTCAAATCTGGAGAAAGACAATTGATCAATGGTCACAATGTGGTCCTCGTGTGGAAACAACAAGACACGAAAAACTATAGCAACCACTTCTTGCACGGCATAAGTCCAACTCCTTCTTAACAAAATATTGTAGTCGAGGGATGCGTCAACTACCTCTACCTCAACGCACATGGTCTTCCCTCCCAATTGCACGGGAAAAGAGGGAATGATACCATGTGGTCAGAATGACCGACAGTCGAAAGTAGTGAGAAGAGTGGGCGACAGAGAAAAAACGGGCTCGCCAATGGCCTTCCAACATGCTAACGACATAACGCATGTTGAGGCGCCCTCATCAACCACTGTGCGGAAAATATTTCGAGTAAAATTTTTCATGGGGTGAGCCACTACTATCTGAAACGCTATGTGGTACGACAGACGAGGTTTTAAGTCAGTTGTATCTAGCATGATGGTACCCGGATTACAAGTCTCGGTAGATCCTAGGGCAGTTAACAAAGCTTTCCTCTGGGAGGGGAAGCTTTGGAGGACCTCCAAAGAAGACATCGCACAAGGGGTTTGAGACAAATATTCCACCACATAATAGTTCTGTGTGGCCCTTGTGAGAAGATTTTTTGAACATGCCTTTTGGGATGCATGTCATTGTTTCTCCCAAAGTCTTCTCAATCTGTAGAAGAAGAGATGGGAGTTCGACGTCTTTGCCCTTCTCAGAAGTGCTTGGTTTACTGTAGTTGTGTGCTCTAGTGGATATGAAAGCATCACCCTTCATCATATATACATTCGCGGATGCAAGATTGTTCGAATATGGAGAGGGTCCTTGACTGCCCCCTTTCGCACTTGTAGAGGCTTGGGTTAGGTTTTGTCCATGTTTAAATGGATTGGTTAACACAACAGGCTGTTGCTGTGTCACAAAGTTTTGGGCTTCTGCAAGCCAAGGACATAAGTGGGTCAGGTGGTCTTCCACGCACAGGTTGCACAGATACCTCGCCTTCAATTTCTCAGTATTTCCCCCGGCAACATTATTAGTGGGTTTCTTATCCCCCTTACCCTTCTTTCATTGTTTTTTCTTTCCTTCAGGCTGCTGGGTGGCCTTTGGATTTTTCGATTGCAATATGTGTACATACAACGTTTTAGTAGGGGGAGTAGCCAAAACAATAGTTTAGTTGGTTGTTGTGTGTTGTACAGACAATTGCTGCAACTGCTTCGTCAGTTGCTCAGCGGGCTTTGTTTGTGCTGAACCAACAATACCATTGGCATGTGGTCCAACTCTCTGTCTGGTTTTATCAAGTATTGAGCATGGCGCATCTGGCAAGATCTCATATAATAAACCGTACTAAAAATAGATGAGCTCAAGTTGTTGAGCTCTCATGATGGCGTCTTCTTCGGAGAACACTCCTAAAGTCGCGACGTCTTTGGATAACTGTGGGACCAAAGACTTAAGGAACCACTTGAGAAGGAATGCTGGTGGGACTGGTACCTTAATTAAACTCTTCCGGCGTCTCCATTCTCGGATGTGATCAAATATATGGTCTACTTTTGTCTGTGATAAATTGGCCAGGAATTCTATGCCAACGTCGTATCTCATAGGTAATTGGAAATGGTTTAGGAAGGCCATTGCCAATTCGCCGAAGGAAGAATATCTTGAGCGGTCGATCTCAATGTACCATTTCACAACACTCCCTATGAGAGTATGTTGAAACATTCACAACTGTACATAGTCATATTTCAAAGAGTTAGATGAGCACCAAAGGTGGAAGGTAGTCACATGATCACCTGGATCTTCGTTAGGCTTGGCTTCGAACTTTGGTATGTCCGAAGGCAACTTTTTCGGCATAGGAGGCCAATGCGGATCATGGCACATAGGGTCATTCAACAACCTTGTCAAGTATGGAAAATGCAAGGTTGCTAGGAAAGGTAGTTTGGGTTGTTGGTGATAACCTAGGAAAAAGGGACCTGAAGTTTGACTGGCACTAGGTTGCCAGGAAAAGTTCAGCTGCTGACCTGGGTTCTGGTAAAATGATGGCCATGACCAGCGTACGGATTTTTCATGTGAGGAGACATCATCAACTGATTCCCAAAATAGGACGTAGATGGATGGGCGTGCATTACATTTAGAGGACTTTGGGAAGGGTTTCCCCATGCCGATCCTGTAAGGATGGGCATAGTACCTTGTCCGGGGTTCCATTGACTATGGAAATAATTTCTGCAGATCAGAATTCCAGATCCCTGCCAAGAATTCCAAGGCCCTAACGTGGAAGAATTTCATGGGTTTTCCCCCTGTGCAGGAATAGTACCTTGCATAGGAATAGGTTGTCCGAAACCAGGGTGGCCCCCAGTCTGGAAAGTAGCTAACGAGAAGGCGTTGTTACCAAATGCACCGAACAAAGAAAACGGTGTCGAACCTACTGACATATTATGTAAAGGTGGTCCTTGACTCCTTTCTCCAAGTAAACTATGGTGTGCAGGTGGCCTAACGGATTGCTGATGCGTGCCACTGAGAAAAGGGGACGAAGGAGGTATATGACCTCCCCCGTAAGGGAAAGTGTTAAAAGGAGAAGGAGTGCCCCCCATGTGGCCTTGCAGATGAGTGTTAGAGATCCCTACCCCCAGACCTGAAGTCTGTGAAGTGGAGTAGGAAAGCACAGGACTTGTACCTGAACTAGGCATCCCGTATGAGAACAGAGGGACTGTCTGTTATAACCCTAAATTGCACCACACTTTCTTACCTAGCATTGGGCCAACTCATATCCCTTCTTTTCAAAAACTCTGCCGAAAAAACTCTTTTAAAATCCTCTTGTGTAAAGGCCCACGCGCCCTAACCCATTATTGCATGCGTGTACACGCTGGCTGACCCAAAACAGCCCACGTGGACTGACAAAAGCATGAAAAAAGGAAAGTTGCCAACGAAACAAAAAGCTATGGGTGAGTTAACTAAAACTCCCAGCCATGCATGGCCGAGGGTTCGTCCAAATACCTAGCTCCTTCTAGCCTATAAAAGAAGGGGCAGGGGTACCATTTGGAGGAGGAAAAAATATAGCAAAGAAACTCTGCCCATTTACATATTCCATTGTCCCAACCCTTTAGCCTTTCCTAAATTCCAAAGGAGATTTAAAGCAAAGCAGTTGAAGGACAGAAGGAGAGGAGCCCAGGATCAGGTTCAAGGAGCGATGGCCGGTCTCAACTTTTGTAAGTTGACTCATTTTAAGTAATAAAGAGAATGCTTTTCCTGTCCCAATTCATGAACTTTCTATGATTTGATTAGTTTATGTTTGATTTCTAACCCGTTAGTATAGAAGTAGTATGCATGCATAGTTGTTGCTCGTCTTGAATGCAGGTCAGCTTTGGAAGGAGTATTGTGAAAAAGTAATCAAGAACAATCACATGCTTGGAAAGGCTACTTTTTGTTAAAGGTGAGGCAACCATCTTATCCTTTGATAGGGAGTATTCCTCTCAGGTGTTTGAATCTCTGTTTGAACAGTCAGTAGCTTAGGATTTTTTTTACCCTTAGCTTACTTTTCCTCATTTAAAAATGTTGTCAATTTTTTTTTTTTTTTTTACGGTTTTTAGACAAGTGTGAGAGTCATTGTTTTTACAACTGCTATTGTGTGATTTTTTAATCTGATTCTTTGCGATTTGCGCTTTAAACCATAATTGTTTTTCTTGCTTTTTTGCTTGTCGATATTTTCCCTTTCTTGCTTTATTAGCACTACAATAAAAAAAAAATCTCTTTTCATTTGTCTTCTTTGGTTGAAGAGTGTGTTTCTGCATCATTAGCTAGGGAAAAGTCTTTCATTTCATAAGTTTTTGTAGTTCACTTAGATCATAAGTAGCTTTTAGTCGAGTGAAATTCCTTTGAGTTTGTTGTCCAAAATCTTAGAAAAGTTTTTTTTTTTTTTTTTGAAAAGTTGTTGAAATTTTGCATTCAGTAAAAGTTTTGTTTCCATCTTTTTTATTCATTTTTTTATTTCATCTTTTACGCACCATCAATTTCACCCTCATACTCCTTGACATAAGAAAAATCCATAAAATTAATGCTAATTTTAAAATCTGCTAGACTTTTATGTTTGTAGGGTTCACAAACTAGTTTAGGACTAGGGCCTTGGATTAGGTTGGAGAGGAAACTCTTCAAGGCCATTTAAAATCAAACATTAGAGTCTGATATAGGGAATGTCTAAGTCCAATTTCATGGAATTTATCCGGGACCCCCCTCTAACACAGGGGATAAACACGAGGTCTCATGTGGAAAGGTAGCGGAAATAACCCCTCCAAAGCCGGACCAATCGTAGTGGAGAACACATATAGAGGGCTTGTTTTGGGATTCTGTCATTTGCATTTGCCACGGGGCTTTGTGGGTCTCGAATCCATTCAAGGTTCTCATTTGTCTTCCAGACAATTTTCTCTCGATACCCTTGACAGGTTTCGGGCTCGATACCCTGCTCATTGTGGTCTACCCGACTTTTGATTGTACTTGCTTGGTGACTGTTCGCGTGCTGGAAACCTAGTTTCTAATCTTTGTTAGGGACATACACAGGTGATTGCGGGGGTATACCGTGTTACCTAGGACAAACATTAGGCCATGCTTTTCAAATTATACCTGGAGGGTGCTTCCGTGTTCGATTTGCACTTGCACCGGTAAGTTTCTCTAGTGTTGGCTGTTGTAACTGTTCTTCCAATTAATTTAGTGTTTGCTTGTCTTATCTTCTAGGGACTTTTTTTTCTTAGTGTGTGTTACTTTTGAGAATTTAGAATAACTTAGAGTGTCTTGTATCTTCTCACATAGTGGAGGATCTCGAGCTCCGCCGGTCACAAAGGCTTCTTGGCTTGCCGCCGGTTACACTAGAGCCACCCCCGCCACCATTAAGGCGGAAGCTAGACCAACAAGGGTCTTTTGAAGTGATCGGGTTACAAACCATTGTGCCCGAACAACCCCTGGAGGAATCAACCGTTTTGAACCTTGAAGCAACCGCTCTTGGCTCGGTTGAAACCTCAACCACTGATTTCTTGGCACCTTTTATTGTACCAGTTCAATTTCACGAGCGCTAGACAGTGCCTCACACAACAATGGAAACAAATGTTGTTACTTCTTCTGGGAATTCTTCAATTCCCTCCACGGTTGTCACCACAGGAGAATCATCTCCTAACCTACCATCATCGGTCCAAGCCACCATGGTCTCGACCACCACTGCTTCACACAGTGGTTCGAACCCATCTTTGGCGGCGGCCACAACACTTTTCACACCTAGTGCGACATGCCCTCCATTCTCATACGGTATGCCTAGTTTGGGTACAAGTCATGTACTATCCTACTCCACTTTATAGACTTTGGGTCTGGTGGAAGGGAGCTCTAGCGCTCCTCTACAAGGTCACTTAGGGGGCAATCTTGTCCCTTTTAACACTTTTCCTTACGTAGGAGGTCATATCCCTCCTTCATCCCCTTCACTCAGTGGTTCTCATCAACAATTCACCAGGAAACCTACACACAATAGTTTATTTGGAGCGGGAATTCAAGGACCACCTTCGCATAGTATGTCGGTAGGTTTGACACCATTTTCTTGGAACAAAACATTTGGTAACAACACTTTCTCGTTATCCGCTTTCCCAACTAGGGGCAACCCCATTTTAGGACAATCTACTCCTGTGCAGGGTACTATTCCTGCATAGGGGGAAAACCTAACAGGACCTTGGAATTCAGGGCAAGGATCTGTTCCCTCCTCTAGAATGTCGATCTGGGGTAATTCTTTCCACAATCAATGGAACCCCAGACAAACTACTATGCCTATCCCCATGAGATTGACATGGGGTAATCCTTCCCAAATTCCTTCGAATACAATGCATGCCCAACAATCCATGTCCTATTTGGGAAATCAGCCGATGATGTCTCCACAGCTGAAAAATCCTTATGCTGGCCAGGGCCATGGTTTCTACCAAAATCTGGGCCAGTAGCCAAACTTTTCCTGGCAACCTGGTGCCAGTCAAACTCCAGGACCCTTTTTCCCAGGTTATCAGCAACAACCCAAACTTCCTTTCCTGGCGACTTTACACTTGCCAGATTTGACAAGTTTGTTGAATGACCCCATTTGTCACTATCCACGTTGGCCTCCTATGCCGATGAAGTTGCCTTCAGACATTCCAAAGTTCAAGGCCAAGCCTAACGAAGATCCAGGCGATCATGTGACTACCTTTCATCTTTGGTGTTCATATAACTCATTGAAAGATCATTCCGTACAGTTGTGATTGTTTCAACGTACTCTTATTGGGAGTGCCATGAAATGGTACATTAAGCTCGATCATTCAAGATACTCTTCTTTTGGCGAATTAGCGATGGCTTTCCTTAACCATTTCCAGTTACCTATGAGATACAACACTGGCATAGAGTTTCTCACTAATTTCGAACTGAAAACAACAGACCATATCTCTAATCACATCCGAGAATGGAGATGCCAAAACAGTTTAATCAAAGTACCAGTCCCACCAAAATTCCTGCTTGAGTGGTTCCTTAAGTCTTTGGTACCGCAATTATCCAAAGACGTCACGACATCCAAAGTTTTCTCTGAAGAAGACACCATTATGAGGGCTCAACAGTTTGAGCTCATCTATTCTCAGTTCAGTTTATTATACAACATCTTGCCAGATGCGCCACGTTCAATACTGGATAAAACTAGACAGAGAGCTGGACCGCACGTCGATGGTATTGTTAGTTTAGCACAAACCAAGCCCGTTGAGAAATTGACAAAGCAGTTGCAACAGTTATCCATACAACACACAACGACCAACCAAACTACTGCTTTGGCTGCTCCCCCTACCCAAATGTCGGAGGTACACATAGTGCAGTCGACTAACCCAAAGGCCCCCCAACAGTCTGAAGGGAAGAAAAAACAATGAAAGAAGGGTAAGGGGGATAAAAAACCCAACGATAATGCTGGTGGGGACAACACTGAAAAACTAAAGGCGAGGTATCCATGCAACTTATGCGTGGAAGACCACCCGAACCATCTATTTCCTCGGCTTGCAGAGGCCCAAAAATTTGTCACACAACAACAATAGATGGTGTTGACGAACCCATTTTAGCATGGGAAAAATCTAACTCAAGCCTTTGCAAGTACGGAAGGGGGCAGCCAAGAAAACTGCCCGCCTCTGAACAATCCCTCATCTGCGAACGTATATATGGTTAGGGGTGATTCTTTCATATCAACTAGAGCACACGATTATAGTAAACCAAGCACTTCTAAGAAAGGCAAATAGGTTGACCTCCCATCTCTTCCTCTATAGATTGAGAAGACATTGGGAGAAACAATGACACACATTCCAAAAGGTGCATTTAAAAAGGATTCTCATAACCCAAATGCAAAGGCCACCCATAACTACTCTGTGGTGGAGGATTTATCAAAAACCCCTTGTGCAATGTCTACTTTGGAGGTCCTCCAAAGTTTCCCTTCTCAGAGGAAAGCTTTGTTAACCGCTTTGGGCTCTACTGAGACTTGTAATCCGGGTACCATCATGTTAGATACAATCGACTTAAAACCTCATATGCCTTACCACATATCATTTCAGATAGTAGTGGCTTACAACTTTTACACAGAATATCTTCTGCACAGTGGTCGAAGAGGGCACTTCGACATGTGTTATGTCGTTGGCATGTTGGAAGGCCATTGGCCAACCGATTTTGTCTCCATCACCTACTCTCCTCACTGCTTTCAACGGTCATTCGTTCCGACCACATGCCATCGTTCCTTGTTTCCGTGTGTAGTTAGGAGGGAAGATCGTGTGTGTCGAAGTAGAGGTAGTCAATGATCCCCTCGACTATAACCTATTGTTAGGGTGGATTTGGACTTACGCTATCCAAGTTGTGGTTGCTAAATTTTTCCGGGTCTTGTTGTTTCCACACGAGGGTCGGATAGTGACCATCAATCAATTGTCTTTCTCCATACCTGACACAGCTTTGGGGGAATCCACGGTCCTGATGATTGATAATCCTCAACCAGGTGTTGTCAACATAGGAGTTGGTTTGTGCCCATATTTGATGGGTACCTTCGATTACCCACCTCCGCAGGGAAATATCAAATTTATATCTAGTCACCATAAGGTTGAGATTTTTCAAGTTTCATCATTCCGCATGACTTACTTCAAGGATTCATGGATTCTTCCTTCCCCATCAGCCATGATCGATGAGACAAGGCACCTCGGCATGTCCATGCCCTTGTCTTCCACTGAAGTAGCGTAATCTTTAGTCCAGAAAGCTTCAACTAACACTGATCCGACTCTTGCACAAGAGTTAGATCCACTTTTAGAACCTATTTGGGCTCAGGTTTCTCTTGCTAACGTCAATTCGTTAGACTCAGTCTTGCCTTCTGATGAAGTAGTAATCGAAGAAATGACTAGTCTGGAAAAACCTTGGGAAGATCTTCATCACAGATCATATTTTCTCCCAGAGCTAAGCCGAATTGAAGCAGGAGAATTCACCGTGATCATGACAGGATATCAATTGTGTCCTATTAATCTCTTAGCTACACATGAAATTTATGCTAAGGGAAATATGGAAACTATTTCTGAAACTATACCAATCAACATCTCTCGAAACCCTGGCATCGGGGAGAACGTCTTCGTCGGAGCGGATTTCTCCCCTGAAGAGATTCAAATATACACGGATCTTTTCAAAGAATTCCGTGACATTTTTGCCTGGTCTTATAAAGAAATGGAAGGTATCGATCCAAAAATAGTTGAACATGAAATCACAACGTATCCTGATGCCAAGCCTGTTCGACAGAAGCTTCATCCAGTTAATCCCAAGAAAGCAACAACCATCAAGATTGAGGTTGAGAAATTGCTAAAGGTAGGTTTTATCTATCCTATACATTTGACTCAATGGGTGTTGAATCCTGTGCTGGTCAATAAAAAACAAGGCACGATTCCTGTATGTACCGATTTCCATGATTTGAACAAGGCATGTCCCAAAGACAATTTTCCAACAGAGTTCATCGACTAGATCATTGATGAATGTGCTGGTTGCGAAGCCTTTTCTTTCATGGACGATTTTTTGGGATATAATCAAATCCAAATCAAACCCGAAGACCAACACAAAACAACAGTCATTTGCACATGGGGTACATTCACATATCGTAAAATTCCTTTTGGTATTAAAAATGTTGGAGCCACCTTCTAGCGGGCCATGTCTTTTTCTTTTCATGATCTCAAGCATATAGTCGAGGCCTATCTAGATAATTTAGCATCACAATCTCGTAAGAGAAAGAATCATCCTACACACCTTAGACTAATCTTCGAATGTTGTTGCTACTTTAGGATTCGCTTGAATCCAAACAAGTGCAACTTCTGTGTAACGTCAGGACATTTGTTAGGTTTCATCATATCAACAACATGGATCATGGTCGATCCTCTCAAGGTGGAGGCAATAATCCAGTTGCCCCCCCCATGCACAATCCTACAACTTCAGAGTCTACAAGGCAAGGCAAACTTCTTACAATGCTTCATCGCCAACTATGCCAAAATCACCAAGGGATTTATGCGTTTACTGAAGAAAGACGTCCCCTTTTTCTGGGACGAAGCCGCTCAACACTCTTTCGATGCATTAAAACATGCCCTCACAACTGCGCCTCTGCTACGACCACCTAACTATAACAAATATTTCTTATTATATCTGGATGCCGCAGTGTCAACTATTGGCATGGTTTTAGTTCCGGAAGATGTTTCGTTTCCAGAATACGTGATCTATTACCTGAGATGAGGCCTTGTAGGACCAGAACTTAATTATTCTCATATCGAAAAACTTGCATTGGCAACAGTTCATGTTGTTCAACGGTTCTATCATTATGTTCTGTTTCGCAAGACCACCATCATTGCTGTCGTGAATCCATTCTAGTACATGTTGACACAACGGGTTATAGGCGGAAAAATCAGTAGATGGATAGTCATCCTTCAGGAATTTGACTTAGACTTCGTTTCAGCTAAGTCCAAAAAGTCATTGGTCTTCGCAGAGCTTATTTCAGAACTTCCGGTTGAGTCAAGTGACGTTGTGCCTGAAGAATCGCCTATCCGGGGAGATATTTTTTTGATCACATCTTCAGATCCCTAGTACGGAGATATACTTATCTATCTCCATAATTTGAAGTGACCCACTTCTGCTTCTCGTGATGAGCATCGACGTATACGCCATCAGGCTAAGAATTATCTCATACTCAATGATACGTTGTATCAAAGAGGTGTAGACTACATCTTACGTCGATGTCTCACACATGAGGAGGCAGTCATCGTGCTCAACGATTTCCATACCGGAGCTTGTGGAGGTCATTTGTCTGGGCTAGCAACAACCCAAAAGATTCTACGAGCAGGTTACTTTTGGCCGACACTTATCAAGGATTGTGTCGAATCGGTCAAGAAGTGGCATCCGTGCCAAGTCTTTTCTCGGAAGATGAGGGCACATCCCGCTCCTATGTTTCCTGTCATCACAGTTGGTCCCTTCACCAAGTGGTGGATTGATTACACTACTTGAAACCCCTCGTTAGCAAGGGGGCACCGCTATATCATCGTAGTTGTCGACTACTTCACTAAGTGGGTCGAAGCTATGCCAACATTTAAAGATGATGGAGAGACTACAACTCTCTTCTTATTCAATCAGATCATAGCAAGGTTCGGCGTCCCAAGAGAGATTGTCACTGACCATGGCAGTCACTTTCAGAACCAAATGATGACTGAATTAACATCAAAGCTTGGGTTACGACAAGAGCATTCATCACCTTACTACCCCCAAGCCAATGGGCAGGTGGAAGTTGTAAACTATTCTACAACAAACTATCAACTCAGCCAAGTCAAATTGACATTTGATGTTATACTCAGCATTATGGGATTACCGAACACCTGTTAAGACTACAACTGGTTTCTCACCTTTTCAACTCGTGTACAGGTTGGAGGCAGTCTTTCCCGTCAAATGTCAGATCCCATCTCTAAAATTGGCAGTACAATTATTGCCAGACACTTCTCCACTTGAAGAACAGTTAGTACACCTTGAGTAGCTCAATGAGCAGTGTCGCGATGCTGCCCTGGACAATGAGGCTCACAAACATAAGGTCAAGTGTCAGTATGATAGGTCCATTCATCCTTGGATTTTCTCTGAAGGCGACCTTGTCCTGGTCTATGACCAAGATAAGGACCCCCTGGGGGTAGGAAAATTCAAACCCATGTGGTTCAGACCCTTCATCATAAAAGAGGTTTTAAAGAAGGGCACTTATCGTCTGGTTGATTTTGAAGGGAATGCTTTGGCGGAGCCTAGAAATGGGCTCTACCTCAAGAAGTATTACTCATAGGTAGGTCACTATGGGTAACTTTTTGTAACATATGTATAGTCTTTGTACTATTACTTTTTAGTTTCTTTTAAGTGTTATGGACGTGTCATTGATGTTATCTTTTATCAATATGGCAGATGTCAAGTAATTTCGAGGTGTTCGTTGGGTATGTAGACAGTGCTAGTCGGCACACTCGGAGGCTTGCCTCTGCAGCTTGGGTAATCTTTACACCTTAGGGCCAATTGTTATCTTCCGGAGGTATATGCTTAGGTGACACCACCAATAATGTCGCCGAGTATAGTGCATTTATTGAGTTGCTTTGTGATGCCTTGTCATTGGGTATCTCTCATCTTCAGGTCTATCTCGACGCTCAACTAGTTGTGTCATAGCTAAACAGAGTATACTGGGTTCATGATCCAACTTTACACCGATGATTCCTTAGGGTACATCTCTTAGAACGAAAATTTGATTATATTACATATTTTCATATTCCTAGGAGATTAAACCAAATTACAGATACTCTAGCTAATCAAATTTTAGATTGGCATCTTACACACATATGAAAGAACATTGACATAAGCATGTAAATACATTTTTGCACATGTGATCCATAAGACACAAAATATCAAAAAACCATATATAACATCATAAAATAACCAGAGTACATAGATCGCCTAAAAAATGGGACTAATAACGAGTCACAGGGCTTATGCCCTCAGAAAATATATACAACTAGTGCTTGTGGCACATAAAAAGTCTAAATAGGTTCAAGACCTATGGGCCCTATTATAATAGTCCACAGCATGGGCCAAACGCCTAAACAATCGGACCCACATCCGAGGTGCCCCCACTACATGAGGCTGCATGGATGGCGGCAGGTCCTCTATCTCTGCCATCAAGACTGTGTGAGTGAGTGCAGTGAAGTTCCGCTCCACTCGTCTAAGGACCCTCTCAGGCTCCCCGGCTGGGAGGTTCCCTGCTACTGCTGCTCCCCCGACGGCAGCAGCTGTGACTTCTGGCCATGGATGATGCCTGTTCCGTGCATAATCGGCAGGTCGCACGGGTCCCACATCTGCATGCAACAAACGTATATCCGTCAAATACTCCGACATACAAAAAAAATGATATATATAACAAACATGACATAAAAATTACATATGCAAACAAAAAAACTACAAAGGTGGAGACTTATCCATCTCCCCTTGCTCCTCACCAGGAGGCACGGGTATCTCAGGATCTCTAGAAAAATCTATCCCTGCATATGGGTAATCCTCGATCACAGGGATTTGCCATGACAGCCACACAAATAAGTCATCATTGAAAGACTCATTGGTCCTTCCACCACCATGTTGCAGCAGTAATACTACCCATCTACACTCTATAGGAAATGAGTCCTGATGTCCTCATACTACTTCCCGAGGGCTAAAGCTCAGAACTCTCTCAAAGAAAAATGAACACAAAATCATCCCAAACCTGAAATTCCTTTGTGTCTGCTGTCAAAAATATGTCAATTGCCTCTTCATGCATTCGAGCAGTGTGGTACTCTAGTAAAAAATCTGTGCATTCAAGCACTAGATAGCATAGTTCATCTGTGCACGAGACGCTTGATGCAAGGCTGCTGAGCCGGTAATCCTCCCAATCAGTAATAATATTGCCTACAACGATAGGTTAGTGATCTTACTGAAAGGTACCTGGGAGCCTGCACGATCAGTCCTAGCCTCACAGTGCTCGACTATCAGTTTCGATATCTTACTCGGTCCCGCGGGAAACATCCTGAAGTTGACTGGTTCCCCTCTCCTTGAGAGGTTAGTCAAAAAATAGATATCCTCAGTGGTGGGCACCAATGATTTCCCCTCTAGCATAAAGGCCTCTGCATCAAGGTGCCAGTAATCAATCAAGGCATTCAGTAGCCTTGGTTGTATGCGCATAAATGGACACAAAAAGAACTTCAATAAGCTGCATTGCATCAACACAGCCATGACATTCGGATCTCCTGCAACCAACTCACTGATTGCTTCATGCTCCATTTCTCTCCACTGGACATACATCCTGCCAACACAACAAGGTTCAGGAGGGTCAGTACTTGCCCTTTAATTATTTTTTGCTACAAAGGGGGGGTCCACGTGAGCTTTCGAGGTGACAGTCGCATGTACACACGGGAAGACTTTACTCTACCCAAGTGTACATGCGGCCTGTCTAGAGACAACCCATGTGTACCTAGGGATGACCTTTTTAAGGTTGACGCCCACCCAAAAAATGAACTTAAAGACAAAATTGAAGAATTGAATAGCTAGATAAGGGAGTTTGTACTTACTTGGGCCAAGTGGAAGTTCGTTTCTTCCACTATAGCTCTCGGAATCACTGTTTTTAGCAAAGGTGGTCTTTTGGCTCTAGAGTCAATTTCCAAATCAACAATGGTGATAATGAGCTGCCAGCTTCTATTTATAGACTTTTTGGCCTCTTTTTGTCACTTTTTTGGCCTCCCTTATCATT
>JZKD02S1083446.1:422708-433924 GCA_000966675.3 Picea glauca | reverse complement strand
AAGAAGGCCGAAATGCAAGGAAGGATAAATTCTTTTGATGGTGCTTTCTAAGGTATGTTATTTATAGGTCATCTCACCATTTTCGCTATAATTTTTTTTATATAATGATTCAGATAGTGAAATTTCTATTCCATTGAAAAAAAATATCCAAGTATCTGTGGTAAAAAATTCATCTTGTGGGTCGTTGTATTTTGGGAGTTACACTCCGTGGAAAATAGGGTTTGTTGCCAGTCCTGAAACTAGTAAAAAACAGGTGTTTCGGGTAAAAACGTCGTAACTTCTTCATAACAGATCCAAATTCAGTGAGACCAAATGTGTTGGTGAGGGTACATTATTTAGTATTATTTGTAACATTTTCAGATCAATTCAGAAAATATTCCGTGCGGGGCACACTCTACAAGGTCGCTCTCTAGAATAAGCCAGAATTCTTCAAGGTATGCCATTTTTGCTATAACTCCTTTTCTGAGAGGTTACAAGTAGTGACAATTGGAGGAATTGCATAAAACACAATTAAGAACATTGTGTATCAGTTTCATATATTTATACATTACAAGTACAAAGTTATGATTACTTCAAGTTAGGGTTGTTGACTAATCCAAAACTAGGCATGTGAGACTAAATAAAAGTTTGATGAAAATGCTAGTCTCTTGTTGTTAAAGTTAAAGAAGGTTAGTAGGAATGTGATCATATAAAATAGGTCTTTTAAAGAGCTATAAATCATATTTGGATGTTGAAATTGATGAGGGATTTTGGTTTAGTTACATGTTGATTACATGGTTGAGACAAGTAGTTGATGAGTTGGCACATACATGAGGTGTATAGTTGATGATGTTGGTTGATGAGTAGTTGAAACATGATTGGTACATACTTGGTACATGGTTGGATTCACTTTTTTATGGTACATGTTGTTTGGTACAGGTTGGTGCATGGTTGATGCACTTGTTTATGGTACAAGTTTATTACAGGTTGATGCATGGTTTAGATTTATTGGTACAGATTTACAACGGTATATATCACAGTGATAGTGTGACAGTGGTTCCATCATTCTACTTCTACTTCAGGGTGGCAGGATGGGGCAAGGACAGGTGGTTGTAGCCACCTTCCAATTGTAGCTGGAGAACATAGGGGGTTGTAGCCTCCTTCTGGTTGTAGCCAGAGAATTGGGGAGATGGAGCTTCCCTCAGGTTGTAGCCTAAGAAACTAGGGGGTTGGAGCCTCCTTCCAATTGCAGCTAGAAAACAAAGGAAGTTGGTGCTTCCAATGAATGTAATTCTTCAAGACATATAAGAAAAATCATTCCGTGGTTTTCTCCCGATTTGGGTTTCCACATAAAACAATGGTGTACTGTGTATGTATGTGATTGTTTAATTCTTACCGCTCATTATTGGATAATAATTATACATTGATATAACAATTGAAGAAAAAGGATTATAATTACGCTATTACTGATTCACCCCCCCTCTCAGTTATCCAACAGGAACCTTGTCCCACTTCCTCTTGGTAAGGATCTTGTGGGTTGCAAATGGATTTCTAAAACAAAGTTCATTGCAGAAGGACATATTGAAAAACATAAGGAATGGTTAGTCACTAAGGGCTTTCTTCATAAATAAGGTATCAATTATACTGAAAATTTTGTTCCTGTTACTAAAATGAACACCATTAGAACCATCATTTATCTTGCTACATCTTTTCAATGGAAAATTCACCAAATGAATGTCAAGAGTGTTTTTTTAAATGGTGATATTCGTGAACAAGTTTATATGCAACAACCACCTGGTTTTATCTCCTCTCAAACTTCAAGTTTGGTATGCAAGTTGAACAAATCTTTGTATGGTATTAAATAAGATCCTATGGCTTGGTATGAGAAAAGTTATACTCATTTCTTGCAAAGTGGTTTCAGGTGGTGTCGATATGAGCCAAATATGTATGTTAAATTCTTTAAATATGATGTTCTCATTATTGCTCTTTATGTGGATGATCTAATCCTTGCAATCATCCAACTTTCCTTAATCCATGAATTGAAGAACGATCTTAAGAAATGATTTGAAATGAAAGATGTAGGCCTCTTGCATTATTTTTTCAATCTTCAAGTTTTACACATGGATGATGGGATATTTCTTTCTCAACCTAAGTATGCTTTGGATTTTCTAGCTCGGTTTCATGAGTGATTGTAAGCATTCACCAACAACATTTTAGTCTAGAGTAAAATTAACTATTGATTGTGATACTCTTCTTGTTGATGCAACACACTATCATCAACTTGTTGGGAGTTTGATATGTTTGACACATATAAGGGATGATCTCTCTTTTGTTGTTAGCCTTCTCTCCAGGTTTAAACAAAATCCTCATGATATCCATTGGAAAGAATATAAAATGATTCTCATATATCTTCAAGGACCTCTACATTATGGTGTCTTCTATTCAAGCAAGGATTCTATTTCACTTCTTCATTACACTAATTCTGATTGGGTATGATATACTACTAACAAAAGGTCTACTACAAGATTTATCTTTCAATTTGGTTCAGGTCCAATTTCATGGTCCAGTAAGAAGTTTAGAACACTTTATCTTTCTTCTAGTGAAGCAAAGTACAGGGAAACTAAAGAAGCAGTGTGGCTTCAACATGTTCTTACTAAGTTTGGACTGGTTCAGAATACTCCTACTAAGCTAATATGTGACAATAAGAGTTTTATCCAACTTGCTTACAATCCATTATATCACTCCAAGACCAAACACATTGATGTTGATACTAATTACATTCGAGATCTAGTAGTTAATGGTTTTATTTATTTGGAGTATTGTCCCACTGAATAACAAGTTGTTGATATCTTCACAAAATCCATGACAGAGGTGAGGTTTCTCCATCTTCATAACTTATTGGGGATGTGGGAAGTTGTCATCAAGGGGGAATGTTAGTATAATGACATCTTCCTCCAATTGTGATTCTATCCCTCTAGTCATCATTAAGGGAGAATGCTAGAATGTGTTAATGATTGCTTAGTGGTCTCATGTACTTCAATAACTATCTATATTGTAAAAAGGTTTTATCCCACATGCATCTTGGGAATTTTTCTCCTTTCACTCTCTCATATATAATCGAGGTGAAGGAGGTCCTTTAGGTGTGCAAATGTAATGTGAGGTAATGCACATGTGAGGATGCTCTTGCATTGTAAGATTGAAGAGTTTACCCGAAGAATATAAGACAAGCTTCCATGGATGTTTTTTCGCATTGGGGTTTTACAACGTAAAATATATCATCTGTTGTCTCTTTTATTTCTTGCATTCTTTGATTTACTAATTTACATGATACTTTGTATAGGATACTAGAGGCTATATACTTTGGTATATGTTATTGCATTTTTGCCTCATCCAACATAGACCATGGTAATATTAAAAAATTCAAATGGAACATGCCCATTGAGGGATTCCTTCTTGCTACCAACCTTGGATGCCTAGATTCCAATTGGGAACTTCTTTGCATGAATTGATTCCTACTACACTATCTCTTCCTCCCTTTCTGGCATATGTTCCAAAGTATGATTGAGGTGTCACAAAGTAAATTCTTTCCTTAGCTATATTTTTATCCTATTCTAGTTGCTCTATTTTATCCTGCATCTCTCTCATCATTTATGTTATCTACCTTTGAAAGGACCATAATTCAAACTCATGCATTATATCACCTTCTCTTCCCCTCACTTCCCATTTTCTCACTTATAAGGAGAGGCAATCATAAATCTCCCTTGCTTTCCTCTCAACACCTTATTCCTCTTTGCAATTCCATGATTTCACAAAGGACACATTTGTCAGAGTGAGCATGGGAATTTTCTATTTCCACAAAGCCTAAAAAATACAACCAACAAATACTTGGAACCCAGAGCCAAGTATGGTTCAAATGTTTTTTAAATTCAACTGTATTCACATTGAAATATGAGAAACAATACCATTATATAAAAAATAAACCATTTCTAAGTGAAAATAGAAGATACCCCACTCTTGTCACTCGTCCCATCCTAACAAAGATAACTACAATGAATTCAATTGAGGTGATGTGAATCAACAATCTACCCGAGGGATAGTTGAAGCCCTCTAATTCCACCAACATACACCACCACTATTTTTCCGAAGTCTTTGTCCTCACCACTAATATCACATGTTTTATAATGTTTCATGGGAGGTGTAAAAGTTCTAATGTTGCCCCATTTTCCTTACCATTATGAGGCGTTGACTATGGGGCACTCAAATCGCCCCATTTATAGCAAGTCAGATTTCCACATGTTTTGATAATTTTTTCTGAAAACTAATGATTTGGGTTGTCTTAAAATGAGCCAAAACCCCTTGGAGAAAAATTCCCATTACATGGCTGGAACTATGAATTTCAACATAGTTCCTACCAGATTTGGGGCCAATTTTCTCTAGAGAAGGGGGGCAGTATAAGTGCCCCTTATCCCACACTCCATTATGATGTTAAAATTTATCACGTCATTAGCTTGTTTATCGGTTGAGCAGTTGAACCTTCTAAGGACCTAATGATAGTCTATGGACTCGAAACATTGAGCTAGAATTTGAGTTTTAATGGCAAGTCTTCTTAGAAGGGCATATTTTGGACTTGTTTTGTGATGCATATGTTGACTTACTAATGATGAATTCCTTGGAATATTTATATGTTTGATCTCCATCTCCTTCAAAATAAAAAAACTTAAGAAGAGATTCGGGATCTCGACGTGATTATTGGATGCCTCGTATAATCCCCGAGTGTAGGTAATTTCCTATATTACCTAGAGATCATGAGTGATCCCCCGTACACCTAATGTTGCTTTTGCTAGTTTTTTTCAATTAGTTTGAGAGTTTTGCCTTTATTTTGGATGTTAATGGTGGATTTGTTTAAGGCTTTACATCAATGGATATGGATAAGAAATGTAGGCAAATTCCACCAAGAAAGGGGCACTTTTTTTATAACATGGTATATGTTCAAAGGGGTTTTCACCTCCCTTTTTTTGCAAGTTCATGAGATTTCTCCAAGCTGCAAAATCTTCTTGTTGTTGTTCTAAGAGCACCAATGTTCTCCTTTTGTCTAGGAGCAATGGTGCTCAATTGGTATGTTAGAGCATCAAAGCTAATAGTGCTCTTCTTCGGTCTGAGAGCATCAACTCTCCACTTTGGGCAATTACCTCTAGTGGATGAATGGTTTTGGAGAGTTTTCATCAATCATTTTTTTATGTAATGACTGAGTAGTTTTGTAATTGCAAGAGGTCCATTCATTAAGTGGTTTGGTACTCACCATCATTTAGTATGGGTGATTTCTCTACCCTTACTCTATAGTATACTTAACATTTCAATATTAGTTATTATACATTTGAATAATATTATTCTTCTATTTATTTATAAGGTTCTTTTCATATACTTTTAATTATAAATTTTTATTTCAAATAATTAAAGTTATAATTTTAATTTATTTTAAAGAATAAAAAATAAATTTAATTTAATATTCTACAAATGCTTTTTTTTTTAATTGTAAATTTTAAGTTTAATAATTAAAAATGATAAAAACTAATATTTAGAATATTCAAAAATAAAAGTTATGATATCATTACATATTTATAATCATGTATTAATTAAATTTAATCGTTCAAGAAAAATTAATAAATACAAAACATAGTTATAAAAATGTCTAAAAGCATAATTTTTTTTTTATAATAAACTAATAATTTATTTATTATTCGATATTATCCATGCTCAAATTTAGGGTTGGAGCATCTATGCTCCTCTTTAATATTAAACTATCGACATTGATACTTCACTTTGGTATTTGGTATAGAAACATGTGTGTTCATCTTATGTATATAATCATCAATGCTCTACTTTGGTGAAGGAACACAAATGCTCAAACAACTTTGAAACACTAATACTGTCAAATATATAACACACATTGATACATATAAATAATTATATATTAATATACCTTATAATTTTTAAAACATCAAATTTATAAAATATTTTTAAGTAAAAATAAAAATTAATTAATTAAAAAAACTTTAATTATAATAATAATTTTTAAAACATTAAATTAATAAAATATTTTACTTTGGTGAAGGAACACAAATTCTCAAACAACTTTGAAACACTAATACTGTCAAATATACAACACACATTGATACATATAAATAATTATATATTAATATATCTTATAATTTTTAAAACATCAAATTTATAAAATATTTTTAAGTAAAAATAAAAATTAATTAATTAAAAAAACTTTAATTATAATAATAATTTTTAAAACATTAAATTAATAAAATATTTTTAAAATAAAAATAAAAATCAATTAATTAAAAAAACTTTAATTATAATAAACAAAGGCAACGTTTTACAATTTTGATAATAATAATCAAATTCACATAGAATTAACTTTCGAATAGGTCAGACAATAATCACATTTCCAAATATACATATTTAATTTCAATCACAACAAATCATTTCACTTAAACTATTATTAGTCCTTGCCTCACTACAAACTATAGCTGTCCATACGAAGTCAGCATGCATTGTCTTTATATTAGTTATCCACTTATTCGAAAAACAATCCCAACTTTTTAAAACTATATATTATTTTTTCAGTTATAACAAAAATATGTATCGAGTATTTTAAATTCATGTATTCAATTCTTTGATTGATCTAGCCACCATATATGATGGGACTTAATTATTCCTTATGTATGTGAATTTTATTATTATCAATTTCTCTAATTTGAGATATGATTTTTAAACAAATAAAATTGAAAAAAATATAAATGGCCATGGACATTCATATTAAATTTATTAAATGCTATGCTATTATTTTATTATTTTAGTTGGTTTTTGGGAAGGGCGGTTCACTTGGTTACATGGATCCACTACTTATGCACTTATGTATATTCATATTAAATATTTTGTTATTAATATTCATATTAACTATTTTTTTTGAAAAGGGTAGTCCACTTGCTAGGTTACATTAGCAGGTTACATGGAGTCACCACTTGATCCTCAACCATATGAGGAATTTGAATAGTTTTCCTTTGTAAATAAGTAAAGCATCCAATGCACCACTTAGAATATCTTCTCATATAAACATAACATTTGATTTATTACATAACTATTATATTTTAATACAAATTCGATTCAATTTCACTTTATGAAGAGATGGAAGAACAAAGTAAAGATACCTTAAGGGTAACAAGGTGGCTCACCTAAGGTATTGTGGCTCAATTCCATTCAATATCTTATTTAAATTAGTCTTTGCAATCTCATGAACCATTTTGGAAGCTACAACATATAGATTTACAATTTACGTCTGCACTATTGTGTCCATGAAACTTTTGTTGTTTTTTTTCCATGTTTTTGATGTATTCTACATGACTAATTGGTTTATTACGTGAAAGAATATAAAAATAAATAAATAGAACTTCTAATTGGTGTAAACTAACATCTAAAATTAGAAATTATGGTGAACAAAACTACAATGCTTAGTTTGTACCCTAATAATTAAGAACATATATTTCTTTTTAAGAAGTTATAAGTGTTCAAATCCACAGGGGATAGGGTATGTACCTTGTCCCATAAACAAGATGATCTCATTCACCAATTTAATGTATAGCAAATAAAATTTCAATATCATAACAAATAAAATTTCAATAACAAGTAAAATTTCAACGTCCTGAAATTAACTTACTTTCAACATATAGAAAAACTACGAAATACATATTAAAACAAAAGCAAGAATTAGTTTAATTAGTTCTTTCTATTTAGCATATTTGCAAAACCATGTCTTACACTGGTTTAACATTTGGAAAACATCATATCACAGTTTTACACTTACACAATTCTTTTTTTTTAAATGACTATTGAAAATGATTGAGAATCAATATTTACAATTGACTAAAGATAAAATGATTTAGTCGTTGAAACACACGAAGCTTTATTCTTATTAAATTCACGCATATCATCATATCGAAGGAGTGGTTGAAGAAAATCACAACTTGAGAGACAGGATTAAAGAGCTAGAAGAAACACTAACCAACAATTTGACCCTCAGTAATATGGAAAACTAATTGGATATCAAACCCATCAAAGAGGAAATGAATAAGCTAATCGAACTGGACCATGAGTGTAACAAAAGATCCTTGAACCTCATAATTTTGGGTATAAAATAATATCAAGAGGAGGATACGCTAGGAATAGTAAAAAAAGAATTAAATAATAAATCACAAATTGATACAACTTACCTCATAGAAGCAAAGAGGCTAGGAAAAACAATTGATCACAAAGATAGGTTGATCCGTGTCAAAGTAAGATGTAATGACCATAAATATAGCATACTTAGTAAATATCTGAGCTTAAAAGGGTCAGGAATATTTATAAATGAAGACCTCATTCTCGAAGACCACGTTGAATTAAGGAAGGAAGTTCAAAAGTTAAAAGAAGCCAGGAAAGAAGGAAAATGGGAAATAATTAGAAATCGAAAAGCTATTGTTAGGGATAGAGACCAGAAGGATAATAATAAATAGGAATTTGGGACACTCAGGATCCTTTTTTGGAATTTTCGTGGCTTTCCATGGTGCAAAGGTCCTATGATAAGTTGGATCCTGAGTGATATTGATATTATCTGTCTAGTTCAAACTTGGGAGCATGAGGAGTCTAAGGTCCCTAACATGGAAGGATTTGTCTTGTGGTCGACATGGAACAAAAAATCCCACTGTAGAGGGATAGGAGGCATAGCTTGTTATATTAGAAAGAGCATTTCTCCTCACATTCAAATTCATAATATTGACCCTCTTAATCAGTACATTTGGATAGAAATTCCAGACACCAATTCTAAGAAGATGTATATAGCAATTTTCTATTCTGCACCTATTAATTCTCCTTTTTTTAAGAAAAACAATCTAGATAAAAATTATCCCTATAATAATTTAGAACAAGATATTTATAGTTTTAAAAATGAAGGTAATATCCTCCTACTAGGAGACTTTAATGCTAGGATTGCAACTAAACAAGCTACTCTTTTAAGTAATGACTCCAACCATAATCCTTTATGGATAGATGAGGACCTTGTTTTATCTAATAGCTACAAAAGAAGCTCTAAAGACCTAATTTATAATTTGTTTGGTACTGAGTTGGTCAAGCTCTGCAACTCTCAAGACCTAATAATTTGCAATGGAGTAATGAAGTGGCCAAACTCCAACCAGATGACTTGTATTCACAGGCTAGGTAGTAGCGTTGTAGATTATATGATATCTGATATCCCCATTTCCAACCAAATATCAACTTTTGACCTTTTAAATGACCATGAAACTGACTCTGATCATAAACCTTTAACCCTAACTCTAAAATTTTCCATGCATAAGAAAGACATTGAAGAGTATTCTTATAATCAAAGGAATTTTTGCTTTGAAGAAAGTAAAGTTGACATTTTCTTAAAGGATTTAAATATTAAATTAAATCTCCTAACTTATAAGGAAAACATTGAAGAACTCTATCATAATTTTACAACTACCCTTTCAACTTCTATTAACAAGTTCTCTTTCGAGGTGTCCTATAAAAAGAATAATAGAACGACCAACCCTTGGTATGATAAAGAATGTAAAATTGCTAGGAAATCCATTAGGGATTCTTCTAATGAGTCCTTAAAACTCGATAAGATCAATACGTACAAAACCCTAATTAAAAGGAAAAAAAGATACTATATCAATAAAAGGCAAGAACAACTTTCACAAATATATAAGCTGAATCCTAAGAAGTTATGGAGCCAAATTTTAAAATACAATACTAAAGGAAATAATAGGATTCCATTAAGGTACTCGAATTCCTACCTTAAAAGTCTTTACGAGTTCCCTAATGCCATGGACACCATTCCTATTGTCCCTACAAAAGAAGAAGTTTTTTCTTTAGATGACATAGAGTTTGGGGTTAAGAAACTTGCAAATGGGAAAGCTAAGGACATTGAAGGCTACCAAGATGGAATTTTTAAAATCGGAGGGCCAATCCTTATCCCTCACATACACAAGCTATTTAATTTAGCATTCAAGAAGGGCTTCCCTAAATCCTGGACACAAAGCCTCATTGTTCCTATTTTTAAAAATGGGGATATAAACATTCCCTCTAATTATAGGACCATTATGATTAGCCCGATTTTAGACAAGATTTATGGAATTATTTTGGAAAAGAAGATTAGCCTTTGGCTAGAAAGTCATGGTAAAAGAGCTAAAGGCCATGCCAAGTTTAGGAGATATCATTCAACTGTGGAACATCTTTTTACCTTTAGGATCATTGTAGAGGAGTTCCACAATACTAAAACCAATCTTTGTTGTTGTTTTCTTGACTTTAGAAAAGATTTTGACATGGTTCCTAGGAAAAACCTTTGGAATAGGTTGGAAGAGCTAAAAGTGCCTCTCTAGTTGAGGGATGCTGCAATAAGGATGTATGAGAAAGTTATTTCTAATTTTAAAAACATTGAGGGCTCGTCAAAAGATATTAACTGCAATATTGGAGTCAAACAAGGTTGTCCCTTGTCCCCTACCCTTTTTGGCATATACATTGACAAGCTAGAAAATTGCTTGGAAAAATCAAGTTGTGTCAACCCTACTCTCACTGGTATAATCATCAATCTCTTTCTTTATGCCGATGATATTGTTCTTATGGCAAGGAGTCCCCATGATCTTCAAAACCAACTAAGAATACTCAAGGATTTTTGCTCCAATATGGGTATGATTGTTAATATTGATAAGACTAAGGTCATGATTATTAAATCCAATAAGATCCCTTATGATACCTTCGTATATGAAAACAACAACTTGGAGGAAGTGACTTCATACAAATATCTTGGAATTGATATTCACCACAAGCTCAATTGGAATTATAGCATTGAGAAAAGAATTATTGGGGATGTAAAGCTTATTATGGGCTTGAAAACAATTGTAAATCAGTTGATCTTTGGAGTTGGGATAAGAAGAAACTTCTCTTTGAGACTCTTGTTACACCTGTTATTCTTTATGGATGTGAATTCTGGGGCTGTAGTATCTCTCATGAATCCTGGAGAAAGATAGAGAAAATACAAAATATTTTTATAACTTGTAATCTCAAAATTAAAGGAAATACACCCTATCCCATCCTCCTCTTAGAAAAAAGCCTCTCCCCCATTGAGAGCATGGCTATGACTAGATACCTAATGTATAAGAACAAGTTAA
>JZKD02S1083446.1:395331-406856 GCA_000966675.3 Picea glauca | reverse complement strand
GTTATTGGAATTTCAATTTTTTTGGGGCAAGAGTGACAACTTTAGCATACATGTATGTTAAGTTGGTTGCGTCAGATTTATGTTTGGCATGACAAACCTAGTGGTTCGGTCAACAAATACACAAAAACCTTCATTTTTATGAATTCCTCTCCATATATCTGTTTTTGAAACTATTATTCTATAGGATATACAATTCAGTTATTGACAAAACTACAAACAGAAATAGAGTTAATTGTGAAAATCCAAAATATACAACTTTTTTTTATTAAATTAATAATGTTTACTATTTCTAATCTATTTTTATCTTGACATATATCAAAATCCTAAAATACACACCTCTCTTATTTATGCTATAACTTTTTTTCGGCTTAATCATTTCTCGAATGATTTATATGTGAGACTAGAGAAGACTGATATCCACAATCTAAAAAAATAATGTTTTGATCATGTTAAGACCCTCTTATTTTTGGACACACCTACCACACTTAGAGGGGGGTGAATGAGTGTGGGTCTCTTTTTACCAAAACTTCCCTCTTACACAAAACTCCTTAGTTAACATTAAACATTTACTCATTACTCATTGCTGCCATTTATAACCAGTTATATGTGAACATATATCAGCAACATATATCAACAATATATCATCAACAAGTCATCACCACAAATAACACAAAGAACACAAAGAACACAAGATGTATGTACAATTTTCTTTTTATTACGGACTACAATCCTTGGGTTTTTTCAGCAACAACTGAATAGAGTACAACTCTACAAGAGCACTAGCTCTATATGCAAGTCTCATCTTACATCCTCAAAACCAACTAAGACGAGGCAAAAATCCTCCACATATACCAATCTATCACAGGTACATGACCTGTTAGTAGTGCAACTTGCAAGTGTACGCACCCTGGCTCATGACATCCTGCGTATGTATGTGGCCAACCTATAATGAAACATGTGTATACTTCCGAGAAACTAGGGTTTTTATTTTCTTCACATACTCAGATCCTCTGCAACCTGCAAGAAGAATTTATTCTGTCTTCCACTATCCAAACTGACCACCGACCAACCACAACACATCCAAGCTCTCTAATAGCTTACTCATGCTCCACAATCAATCAATATGAATGCTAACTCAATCATGTATAATAAAATAGTATACCATAGAAATCATATCACCACTAAATCACAAGAGTACTACTTACTCCATCGACCAACATAAACCACATCACAACAACCATACCAAGAATGCCCTAAAAATTCACAACACAACAAACAATAGTATCCATCAAGACAATAATGTAACCATACCAGTGTCTCAGTGACAGATCCGAGCCCATAGAATTCAGATTTGGAACCTACTTCAATCTTCAACAACTTGTCATCGACTCAAACACAAATATCCATGATTTTATCCACTGTACGTGCCCTGTTCTCATATAGACAGTGTATGCATGCTCCCTGGCCCATTACAACCCACTTACACCTTAGAAACTAGGGTTTATGAAGCTCCGAGACTTTTGCTGTCAAGATATCCTATATTTCTGAAACTTTGATGCGTCCATAAGATCCTCCTCACACACTCTCTCTCTCATAATAGATGTTCAATTATGATCAAGATATCTTCACAAAAGGTGCTCTCACAATAATCTCTCCATCAATACTCCAAAAGATATTCTCACAAGAAGCTCTCCATTGATCCACAAAAAGGATATTTGCAAGATACCATTGCTATCTTATTTATACTTTCATCCTCTAGGTCACTTAACCCATTTTCCTTATTTTAGGGTTAACCACTTTCCATAATTAGAAAGTTCTCCATTACTTTATCATTTAAATATTCCTTCTTGACTTTGTTACCTGACTTTATCATTTAAATAATCTTCTTTGATTTTGTCGCTTCTCTTTATTATTTAAATAATCTTTCTTGACTTTGTCACTTTACTTTATCATTTAAATAATGATTTCTTCTTTTCAAGCACTTTGACTTCTTTGACCTTTTGGGGCTTCAAGCCTTCATGTGAGGGTCCTTCAACTTCGTAAGGCCATAACTCTCAATCCGTGAGGAGTTATGTGAAATTTCACATACCACCGGAAATGGCATGACAAGCACTATCCATCTAGGAAAGTTTCATCAACAACGTCATTGATCTTCATCTCATTATTCCATAATAGAGCATGGGTTATCCAACCATTCTTCTATGATAACTCAACCGTAAAGCATCTTCCCATGAGGGATTTCACCATAAGGGGACCACGTTGGAGTTCATCCATTTGTGTACCTTATCAACCATGATAAGACTATTACATCAATCAAACTATGCATCATGTATCAATGACAACTCATTGATCCATATTCATATATGCATTCTCATCAAGGACAATACATATTACATTTGACATCAATCATCAATCAATTAATTCTTTGGCATCAATCAAACAATCAATAACTTGACATCAATCATCAATCAATCACACTTTTGGCATCAACGACAACATGATCCAACAATCTCCCCCTTTGGCATTGATGGAAATACCAACATTGATGTCAACACCAATTACCAATTATTGATGTCAACATGTAGATAAGGCATTATCTACATCAATAATCAATGTGGTTATCTTTCCCCATCAATAATCGTCAATCACATCAATGGATCATCTCTCCCCCTTTGACATAAATGGAAAAGGGCCATTCTCCCTTTGGGGCTGCTCCCTCTGAATGCTTTTGATATTCCTTTGAATAATCTATCCCCTTTTGAAAAAGGTATATCACTCTGATGTAATGCTGAAGATACATCGCTCATACTCCCCCTCTGACCATCACTCCCCCTAGAATTGTGTCTCTGTGCTCTTTCTTCAAATATAGGTATCTTTCTCAAGTATTTATCTTTGCATCTGATAAATCTCTCCTCCTGGAATCATGGGAAGAAGAATAACCCCCCTTATGGGTATGTCTCCCCTATCTTCTCTGCAAGATGGGCTATGTGATACCATATAACGATCCTTGGACCTATTCATGCATCCAAATCATGCTATAACAAACATCATGAAGAAAAATATATGTCAAAAATAGAGAATCATGAGGAAAATATCAACCAGGTACTTCCTATACCAAAATGTGTGCTCATCATGCAGAATGCCTATGTACATCAACAATGTACATAAACATCATACAATGTGCCATAAGATCGCATCAATGGAATGTATTAATCATATGCCAACATGTTCATCTACCAATATGCCAACCATGTGCATCTACCAATATGCCAACCATGCCAACCATGTGCATCTACCAACATGCCAAACAATGTGCATCTACCAATATGCAAAAAAAGTGTCATATCACTCATGATATGTCTCCACCATGAACCAAGTGTCGTAACCATGTATCTCAAACAAATACCAATTGTTGTGCTAATCAAGTAATACCAATGGTGTAGTATCATCAAGCATATTCCATATATGAGTGTGCCAAATATCACCATGCACCAATACCAAAACATGATAAATCCTCATACATGGATGCCAAATCCTCCATAAAATATGTTCCAATCAAACTGCTAGTAGGTGCCTCTACTAATGTACTAGAAATGTACCAATCATGCATCAACTATAGATCATCAATGATTGTGCAACATGATCAAATCATCAACTCGCCAAATACATGTCCCAATATGTAGCGCATCCATATGCCAAATGCATGCATCAAGTTTCCCAACAAGTAAGCTTCATCAAGATATATCACATAACCAAGGTGCCATAACTTCACTGTTATAACCAACATTGTTCTTTAACAAAAAATTCATCAATCCATACTCATGGGTTAGTGCCATGCATCCAATCTAGCCTTTCATTATTTTTTATCATCACATTACATAATCCAATATAGAATCATGAAAACCTACAAAAAATAGTGTTAGAACCTGCAAAAAACAATGTCAGACCCTGCAACAGAGTGTTATACCATCACATCAAGCTGCAACCCATGTGAATTGCCTTTTTCCCAAGGATTTACCACATATACGCGTCCTGCTACACAACAACTCATGTATGTACGCGACCTATACAAGGTCAGCCTGCGTATGTATGCGACTGATACTGCTATCACCCGCGTATGCTTCAATAGATGACACACTTGAGCCTCCTTTAAGGCTTCCATTTTGCTCTGGCTGCTCAGTCTTCTTCATCCACTTCTGAAGGTGTCCCTGCTTCTCTGAACTTGAGCTCCGAGTTTCCATTTTTGCAAAGATGTCTCCCTTCCTTACTTCACTCCTTTTTCTAGCCACAATATGTGAAGTCCTCATCATGGACCTTCTTCTTTTGTTCCAACACTCTTGTGATTTGTGTCCAAATCCACTTCAGCTGTAGCATCTCATGGTTTTACAATGAACAACAATGTGTCTTACTTGATCACATCTCCAACACGTTATGCTGTTATAAAATATTCCATTATATCTCCTTTCATAAGCTCTACATTCAAAATATTTGTGACCATATTCATTACATGAATAACAATGCCCATGAAAAATACTTTCATACCTTTGTTTTGGTGTCCCAAAGATAGCTTCTTGATGTCTTCCTTGCCTTGTTCTTTTGAAATTTTCTTTGCCTTGTGTAGATGGTTGTTTTTCAACATTGTCTTCCTTCTTTGATGGACTTACCTCATGCTTCTTTGAGGTGCTTTCTTCAGCATGTGTAGCTTCCTTTTTGTATCCAAAACCTAATTTATCATATGGTGATCTTTGAATTTCCAAGATCTCATCCAAGATTTGTGAGCTAATCAAGAATTTGTTTGACTTATCTACCTTCTTCATAAGGTCAACAACTTCAGCTTCTAACTTATGACATGATTCTTCCTTTTCATTTATTTGATCCTTCAATAGTTCCTCTACCATTTTGGCTTCTTCAATTTGGGTCTTGAGATGGACAATAGTTTCAAAAATTTTGCTAATCTCATCATCTACCTTCATATATTCTTTTTCATTCTTTAGTCTTGTGATATCTTCTTCCTTCTCTTCTTCCTTTTCTTCTAATTGAGTCTTATTGCTCTCTTCTTGTTCTTTGAGAATTCCCTTTAACTTCAAGATGTGCCTTTGACTCCTCCTAAGAAACTTCTTAGTGTTATCCGAAAGATAGTTATAGTGTGTATAATAATGATCACTGCTATATCTATATAAACCCTGTTCAACTTATTTTTGAAGTTCTAATATATCTTCTTCGATTCTTTCCATGGGATAAATAACATCAAACTTCACACAAACTGTTTCTAGATCTTCTTCTTCACTTGATAAAAATTCAACATCATCACATTTTGAATCATTGCAATCAAGAGTCTTTGGAGATTCTTTACCTTCATTTGAAATGCTTTTGAGATATTCCTTTGTGCTATCTTCACTTGAAATTTTTTCAAGATCACATTTTGAAATAATACAATCAAGGGTTTTTGATGATTCTTTACTTTTGATAATCTTGATGGAGTGGTCTTCAATATCTTCCTTCTCCTTCTCTCTTTGATATGTCTCCTCTATCTTTAGCCATAGATCCTTGGCGGAAGTGCATTGTCCCATGCTCTCTTTGATAGGGCTTGAGAGTCCACTTAGAATGGTCTTGAGAGCCATTGCATTATTCTTCTTTCCTTCCCTTCGAGTTGCATACTTTGACTTGTTCTTCAAGGAAACTGATACACCAATGGCTACGCCTCTCCCATTGTCTTCAAATGTACTCTCATATATATTCTCCAAGTAGAATAGTTTTCCTCATTAAGGATTGGAACTTCATCATCCATTTATGTGTCTATGAATCTCCTTCAAGCTTGTTAAGGCTTGTAGTGAAGGCTTGCTCTGATACCAATTGTTGGATACACCTACCACACTTAGAAGGGGGGTGAATGAGTATGGGGATATTTTCACCAAAACTTCCCTCTTACACAAAACTCCTTAGTTAACAGTCAACATTTACACATTACTCCTTGCTTTCATTTATAACCAGTTAGATGTGAACTTACATCAACAACATATATCAACAATATATCATCAACAAGTCATCACTACAAAGAACACAAAGAACACAAGATGTATGTATAATTTTATTTTTATTACGGACTACAATCCTTGGGGTTTTTCAGCAACAACTGAATAGGGTACAACTCTACAAGAGCACCAGCTCTATATGCAAGTCCCAGCTTACATACTCAACACCAACTAAGAGGAGGAAATACTCATCCATAGATACCAATTTGTCACAGGTACACGACCTGTTAGTATTGCAGCCTGCGTGTGTACACGCCTTGGATCACTACAACCCACGTATGTACGTGCCCATTCTATAATGAAACATGTGTATACTTCTGAGAAACTAGAGTTTTTCTTTGCTTCACATACTCAGATCCTTTACAACTTGCAAGAATAATTTCTTCTGTCTTCCACTGTCCAAAATGACCACCATCCAGTCACAACACATCCAAGCTCTCCAATAACTTACTCATGCTCCACAATCAATCAATATGAATGCTAACTCAATCATGTATAAGAAACTAGTATACCATAGCAATCATATCACCATTGAATCACAAGAGTACTTATCACTCCATCAACCAGTATAAACCACATCACAACAACCATACCAAGAATTCCCTAATCATTCACAACAAAACAAGAAATAGTATCCATGAAGGCAATAATGTAACCATACCAGTGTCTCAGTGATAGATATGAGCCCATAGAATTTAGATCTGGAACCTGCTTCAGTCTTCAACAACTTTTCATAAGCTCAAACACAAATCTCCATGATTTTATCCATTATACGTGCCTTGTCCTCATACAACCCGCATATGTATGCGCCTTGGCCCATTACAGCCCGTGTACACATCAAAAACTAGGGTTTCTGAAGCACTGAGACTTTTTCCGTCAAGATCTTTGATATTTATGAAACTTTGATGCATCCATGAGATCCTCCTCATGCTCTCTCTCTCATAATAGATCTTCAATTATGCTCAAGAGATCTTCACAAAATATTCTCTCACAATAATCTCTTCATCAATACTCCAAAATATATTCTCACAAGAAGCTCTCCATTGATCCACAAAAAGGATATTTGCAAGAGACCATTGCTATCTTATTTATACTTTCATCCTCTAGGTCACTTAACCCATTTTCTTTATTTTAGGGTTAACCACTTTCCATAATTAGAAAGTTCTCCATTGCTTTATCATTTAAATATTCCTTCTTGACTTTGTCACCTGACTTTGTCACCCGACTTTATCATTTAAATAATATTCTTTGAATTTGTCACTTCTCTTTATTATTTAAATAATCTTTCTTGACTTTGTCACTTTACTTTATCATTTAAATAATGATTTCTTCTTTTCAAGCACTTTGACTTCTTTGACCTTTTGGGGCTTCAAGCCTTCATGTGAGGGTCCTTCAACTTCGTAAGGCCATAACTCTCAATCCGTTAGGAGTTATGTGACATTCCACATATCAATAGAAATGTCATGACAAGCACTATCCATCTAGGATAGTTTTACCAACAACTTAATTATATTCATCTCATTATTCCACAATCAAGCATGGGTTCTCCAACCATTCTTCTAGGATAACTCAACCATAAAGAATCTTCCCATGAGGGCTTTCACCATAAGGGGACCACTTTGGAGTTCATCCATTTGTGTACCTTATCAACCATGATAAGACCATTACATCAATTCAACTATGCATCATGTATCAATGACAACTCATTGTTCCATCTTCATCTTATCAATGACAACTCATTGATCCATATTCATCTATGCATTCTCATCAAGGACAATACATATTACATTTGACAGCAATCATTAATCAATCAATCCTTTGGCATCAATCAAACAATCAATCACTTGACATCAATCAAACAATCAATCACTTGACATCAATGAATTGACATCAATCATCAATCAATCACACTTTTGGCATCAATGACAACATGATCCAACACTTATCCTACATGAACAAAAAACATTGTAATTTTCAGGGATATGTTGACTTTGATAATTTTAAAAATAATATAAAATTAATATTATAAATTTCCAAAAAATACATGGAACAAGAAAAACAAGTTCTCTACAAGTATACAAGTTTTTGGAACTAAATTCCATCATTAAGGTACTCAACACCTTCACGAACAAACACATATACCTTATATTTTGTTGGAAAAAATATATCATTGTTAGAAAAATTAATATTTGACATAGTTATTCACAATTTCTATGAATAAAGTTGTATATTTGGAAAGATAATTCAATTTCCTATGTTTCATATTCTTACACCATATTTGAATTCATTGCAAAAGTACCTTGAATAATCCCTCCAAGTTAACATATTGTTGTTTTTCCAGGTTTGCATTGCCACTAACACATCATGAGAGACCATCATTAGCTTATACTCACCCACATATAGTGTTAGGATTCACATAAGTATGCTCAATTTTTCCAAAATATAATATTTTTAGATGATCTCCATGATTACATGCTAAAGACAATAGTATATATATATATATATATATAGAATCAATCCTATTTAAATTCCCTGTGGATACTGAATCACCTATTCTATGAGGTGTACCATTCAAAGCTAGTAGAACACTATTGTGTGGAGAAAAAAACCACTAACTTTTAGATGTATTTCTACTAGAAATAGTGGCACAGTTGGTGGAAGAATCTATGCATAGTTGTCCCCTCTATCTCATATCTATGCTAGTGAATTAGAATTTATGTAAGTATAATCAACTTACATACCCAAGTAAACCTTAAGAGTCCATTTGATTCAACTACCTAAGAGGTTTATTCACCACTAGTATGGGCAATGGATACCTCCTAGTAGTAGTGAATCACTTTATCAAAATAGTTTTCATGATACCTTACAAGAAGATTGTTTCAATGCAAAAAGATACATGTTTATTATTTGATAAAGTGTGGATGCACCTTGGTATACCATCATTAATCATATTTATAAGAAAATACCATTAGGATCGATCAATACACATACAAAGAGAAGTACTGCATTTCATACATCGGTAGATATTCAAGATGAGGTAGGAAAGGACAATTTATAGTAGAATTATTGAATTTTTTTATATTTAACATATAAAAAAACTTAGGGTAACAATATCCCTTTTGTGCATCACAAAATTTGTAATAATGGTTTCCACAATGTTACAAATGATTAATCTCTTGAGAGATTCAATTTCATCAACAACAATAAAAAAAAGTCGTGAAAAAAATTGAGAATCTTTACAAAATAGTCAATAAAAGCATATTTGTCGTTTGTGGAGCCTGATTCATAGATCTTGTTTTAACTGCATTTGGACCACATCTGTCAGTTGTGGAGCCTGATTCATAGATATTGTTTTAGCCACCTTAAACTCTATGGCTCATCAATGTTATACAAAGTTGTAGAAGACTCTACCATACAAGTTGCTAAGGAGCTTATGCTTAAAGTTAAGCAAAATTTTAAAGAAAATATAATTTTGTAATTTAAAGAGTGCGTAATTAGATATGAACAACCTTTTTCAACATTAGTAAATTATATCATACAAACTAAAACAACTAGTGTTATACTTTAATAGTAATAAGTTTTAACAATTTATAAAATATTTCTTGGGGAATGATAACTCGCGACAACACCTAAATAAAGAAGTTTGATCCAATAAGACTAAATGCCCATTAAAGTTGTGTTATAAAAAAATTCCATCAAAATTTGTAAATGTGTGCACAATTGTTTTTCCATCGAATGGAAGTTGTGAAAAACTTGAAACAAAATCAGTACAAAATGCAAAATGTGTGCACAATTTAAACGTCCAAAAAAATAACTACAAAACGAAAATCTTAATAATGTTGAACCTTTTGATAAATAATTCCATGTCAAAGAGATGTTAAATTGCTATTCGTGTACAATCCAATGCAAATAGAGAACTTGGTTACAATTTGGCACACCGAATTCTTCAAAGACGGAACAACGCGATAAAGTAACATGCCATCATGATTTGGTTGGATGAGTAAACCAATGGCTTTCACTAAATATCAATAAAACTAAGTTGTATTTTAAATGTTCTATGTTTTAGTTATTTTTTTCAGAAATATGTTGAGAAATTGTAGGATCTACATATTTTAGTGATTAAATCTATATAATCCGAGTATCCTAAAAATTTGTCAAAACATTGAATCCATTGGTTTAAGAACTATATCGAATTTGAAAGTAAATATCATGGATCTTAAAAGCCAACAAAATTTTGGAACAATATATATATAAAGTTTGGTGTAAAAAAAAATTGTTCTTTAAAAACTCCATATGTTCTAAAAAAAAATAAAAGTAACTATATATTGATATTCACAATTATACGTGGCATTGCAAAATCTGGAGTCTACCATCTGTCTTGCCACATCTGGGAAATCAAGATAGGTGGCCATCAAAATTGAAGAGCAACTGTCACTGTTTGAACAAGACAATGAAAATGTTTAACGAACAAAAATGGTCATAGTGATCGACTAACTAGTGGCCATGGTGGAATGACATACATCGTCTAATAGAGAATCTCAATTCTCTACGTAAATGACATATCCAAAAGAAAAACATAGACCTGGGGGAGTTAGTCCAAATGCGAGCTCGGGCTCGGGCAACCATGGGCACCGTAGGTTGGGACAAATTTCTGGCCACAGGTTGGACACTTCTTGTTTGTTGGAGCTTCCATCATGGCGTCGATAAGGAAGTCCATTCATTGTCCCAAGAGTTGTTGGATGTGTCCCTAGTCATCAAGTTTCTGCCGCAACTCAAAAATGAGCTGAAGATGCTCATCCGAGAGTCGAATCAAGGTGGGCAGAAGTGACACCTCCATCAGATCTGCATCCATCTCCAAGTCTGCATATGTTGTTGTCATTGGAATATCCATTTTCCAATTGGGAGGAATTTCTTCCTCCACCATGCAATCTTCAGTGCCATAAAAATGATTCGAAGTGTGGGCTCTAAGAGGGGAAATTTTCGAGTGAAAGATAGACGGAGGGGCGAGCTTCTCAGGAGGGAGAAATTCCTCCTCGATTGGGCAACTTCCATAGTTAATTGTTGGATTAGAATTTAGAGGCTAGGGTTGCTGAGGCCAATTATGGATTTGGTTGGGTTGAATGGTAGTGATGAGGGCAAGGTGAGAGGAGGGGAGTTTATTGCATCTTGTAAGGGCATTGTAGTACAATGAACCCCTTCTGGATTTTCCCCTCTCTCTATGCATGGTGTGGGCATTAAAGTAAGGATTGTGCAGGATAGACAATGGAGGATTTATGGTGGGAGGCCAAACAGACTTGCATAAGGAAAAAAATGGAATGGGAGAGTCAAGGAATAGTTGAGCACAAGGAACATATGGAATGGGAGAGCGTTCCAGGGCACATGCATTCATAGTGCCTAGCGAATTGACCGGGGTGAAAGCCATGAAATATGAGGTGACTGCTAGCCTGGTGTAGGTACCTTGCTTGGGGGGGTATATGTGAGAGGGGGAGAGAG
>JZKD02S1083446.1:376587-393191 GCA_000966675.3 Picea glauca | reverse complement strand
AAACACACTTTTACCTAATGACATATTAGACCAAGTAGATCTTAACTAACTCCTAAGTGTCTAAATATCCTAACATCGCCCCTTAAGAACAACTTGGGATAGGATTGAAGGATTTGCAATAGTGACACAATAGGAGAATGAAGGAGGAATTAGAGCCTATCCCCCCTTAATGACAACTTCCTGAACTCCTAATTTTAGATCGAAGTTTGGAAAACTTCACTTCTGTAAGAGACTTTGTGAAAATTTCTGCACCTTGATCTTTTGTATGGCAAAAGAGCACTTCAATAACTTGATCATGGATTAGCTTTTTGATGAAGTGCATGTGTAGCTCGATGTGTTTTCTATGCTGATGTTGAACTGGGTCTTTGGCGAGCTTGATGGCACTCTGATTGTCATACCAAAGGCTAGTCAGATGCTGGTGCTGGAATCCAAACTTTGAAAGGATCTATTGAAGCCACAGGGCTTCCTGACTTTCATTTACCGCTGCTCGGTACTCTACTTCTGCTAAAGAAAGTGAAACAACTTGTTGTTTCTTATAGGCCCAAGTGACAGGTCCTGAACCAAGGCTGAAAACATAACTTGCAGTAGATTTCTGATCATCAGGGTCACCAGCCCAATCTGAATCAGTGAAGCCAACCAATAAAGGATTCCCCCCTCAACTGTAATGTATCCTGAAATGAACTGTACCATGAACATAGCTAAGTATCCTTTTAGCTGCTTTCCAGTGGATTTCATGGGGTGTTTGCATATATCAGGCAACAAGACCAACAACAAAGGAAATATCAAGACGGGTATGAGTCAAGTATAAGAGGCTACCAACTAACTGACGGTATAGGGTGGCATCAACTTCAGGAGAAGTACAGGTGGCAGAAAGCTTGACTCCAGACTGGAAGGGAAAAGGGGTTGGTTTACAATCGTCCATGTGAAAGTGATAAAGAAGGTCACAAACATACTTAGACTGGGAAAGAAAAATTCCTTCATTGGTTTTCAAAACTTGGAGGCCAAGGAAATAGTGCAAAAAACCTAAGTTTGTCATTTCAAATTTCTTATTAAGGCTGGTTTTCACATGGTTTAAAAGTTTTGAGTCACTACCAGTAAGGATAGGGTCATCAACATAAAGGAAAAGGATTATGAGATGGATTCCTACTTTCTTGGTATAGACATTAGGATCAAAATGGCATCTAGAGAATCCAGTGGAAATAAGAAAGCTATCCATTTTGTCATACCAAGCTCAAGGAGCTTGCTTGAGACCATAAAGAGATTTCTTGAGGCGACAAACAAGGCTAGAGTCATTCTGGACATAGCCAGGAGGTTGTTCCATGTATATTTCTTCTTGCAAATCTCCGTGCAAGAAGGTGGATTTAACATCCATCTGATGAACCTCCCATTTATGTGAGGCAGCAAGGGCAAGAACAAGGCAGATGGAATTCATTTTTGCTACAGGGGAAAAGGTTTCATTATAGTCAATTCCTTCAACTTGGGAAAATCCTTTGGCAACTAACCGAGCCTTGTGTATTTAAACACTTCCATCTGATGCATACTTAGTTTTGTAGACCCATTTGTATCTAACAAGTTTTCTTCCTTTTGGAAGAGGTACACGATCCCAAGTATTGTTTTCCATTAAAGAACGATACTCTTAATTCATTATTGTATCCCAATATGGATGACCTGAAGCTTCTGCAAATGTCTTTGGATCATGAGTTTCTGAAACTTGAGCCAAAAGAGAAGAGGCTCACTAGAACTGTGAACATGTCCGACGCTGATTTGAAGGATCATCGACAAGATCACCAATTGCTTCTCGTGTTGACCAGACCCATCTAGGAAGCGGTGGAGTTGGTGCTGGTTTAGGTTCAAAGGACTCATATGGAGGAGGGTGAGCAGGCAGAGGTGTATTTTCATCCTCATTGTCATCATCTGAAGAAGAAACCAGATCATAAGAAGGCACAAATGATGAAGATGGCTTGCAGGCTGAAGAAGGCACAATCGTCGAATTAGGTTAGCAGGCCAAGATATTTTCATCAAATTTAACATATCTTCTAATAATAATTTAATTACAATGTGATTGAAGAAGTCTGTAACCTTTGACATCTTCAGAATAACCAACAAATATACATTTCCACTTTTAGGCTGCAACGCTTTCCTTTTCTCATCAGGAATGTGAGCCCGTGCTATACTGCCAAATACATGGAAGTGACTTACATCTGGTTTAATTTTAGTCCAATCTTCTTCTAGTGTTATATTTTTAAGAGCCTTTGTGGGAGTGCAATTTACTATGTAATTTGCAGAGTTGATGGCTTCCGCCCAATACTTTAGAATTAATCCCTTAGATTGGATCATACAATTATCCATTTCTTTTAATGTGCGGTTCTTTATTTCATCAACACCATTTTGTTGTGGTGTATATGGAACAATGTGTTGCATTTGGATTCCCTGTGTAGTGTAGTATCTTGTAAAATTATTATTCACATATTCGCCTCCATTATCTGTTCTTAACCTTTGAATTTGATGTCCAGATTGCTTTTCTACAAGGGCCTTGTAGGCCAACAACTTGTCAAAAACTTCACTCTTGAGTTTTAAGAAGTAAACCCAAGTATGTCTGGAAAAGTCATCAATGAAAGTTAAGAAATACTTGCACCCAGAAAAAGAAGGAGAAGAAAGTGGACCACAAAAATCACTGTGAACAATATGCAAAGGACCCGAGGCGTGCCAAGAGGCACGTTTGTCAAAACTGTCCCGATGATGTTTGTCAAGAACAAAACCGACACAAACACCATCTCTTCATGAAACAAGAGGAAGACTAGTCACCATCTGTTGATTACATAATTGTTGCAATGAGCGGTAGTTTAGATGACCAAACCGCTCATGCCAAAGTTTTCTCAAGTCATCGCTATGAGCAACAAAAAATGATGAAAAATATGATGACCCAAAGTTGTCAAACTTGTACAACCTGGTAATATCATCAACAATTCCAGTTGCAAGAACATGCTTAGGATCTTTTAGATCCTTGATTACAAATTGGTGAGGTGAAAACTCAATGGTTTTACCTTCACTTGAATGAGTGATTTGATATACTGATAGAAGGTTACAAGAAAGATTTGGAACACATAATACATCATTGAACTGACCATTTTCTACCTGAACTATTCCAGATCCTACAACACTAATAGATCTATCATCGCCAACAAATATTTTCTTGGTGTTACATTCATTTAGAGCAGAAAATATGGCTTTGTACTTAGCCATATGATAAGATGCTCTTGAATCAATAAGCCACTCATAAGAAGAAGTAGTAGTAGTAGAAGGTGTATTGAAGGAAAAACTAGAAGCAAAAAGTGCATGTCCATGAGAAGAAGAAGAAGAAGAAGAAGAAGAAGAAGAAGAAGAAGAATCAATACTGATGTTGTGCTTCTTCATCGCTACTTCTAAGGCTTCCATCTTCTTGAAACATTTGGACTCATCATGACCATCTTTATCACAAAAGTTGCAATGTATGCTAGTATTCTTACTTTTATATTTTTCTCCTTTGTCACCATTAGGATCTGAAGTTGTCTGAGCTGGTTTGGGACCCTTATGTTGTTTGTTGTTGCAGCGAGGATGTTGCTTCTTGGGATACTTGGGTTTATCTTTCTGCTGGGAAACTAAGGCTTTGTTGGAGGTACCTGCAGTGTTGATCACTCCAAGTTGTACAAGCTTATCTTTGTCTCTAATCAAAGAATCACAAAAGGACTCAAGAGTGGGTTTTTCATAAGCTTTCCCTAGAGCCTCTCTCATGGAATAAAAGGTAGATACAAACATAGAATATGCACTACCTAGCTTAGAAAGAATAATATATATGCAACGCTCTTCCTCCATTTTTATTTTACATTCTTCACATAAAATTCTGAGTGTTTTAAACTTAGATAGATAGTCTCCAAGGCAAGAAAAATCACTTGGACTCAAGGTCATTATTTGATTTTATAATTGTTGTGCTCGAATAATATTGAGTTTACCAAACACAGATTCAATCGTGTTCCAAGCTTCTTCGGGGTCATCAATTCCTTGAAGGTGGTACCTTAAATCAGGAGAGATGGAAATTCTGATTAGTCCACATGATTTTTCATTCCTATTATCCCATTTGGATTTCTTATCATCATTAGTGGGTGTTGTTTCCTTTCCCAAGGTAATCTGGTACATGCCTTTAGTTCTTAATAAATCTTCCATATGGGATGTCCATTGGAAGTAGTTGTTGCTGGTAAGAAAGACATTACTTGTAGAAGCCATATTAAATATGCAGATAATGTGAATTTAAAAACTGGAAATAATGATTTGGATGGAAATATCTCGAAAAGTTATGCGGTTTTAAAAAAAATGGCACTGAAAACGGACTTCCGATGTGAGAGTTATGCCTTTTAAAACAAAAGGCATAAACGGTAACCAAATAACCACGTGATAGTGTAAGATGCTTTATGAAGTGACCCACCTTTATAAAGAGAAGTGGGGATCACTTTTACAATGAAGTTACCTTATAATAGAAAAGTTGCATGCAAAATAAATAACTCTAAAATAAAATATAAAGCTACTTATAGTGATTCACTTTTATACTTGAAGTGAAATGCACTTTACAATTTTTAGGTTGAACTTTTAAAAAAAAAGTAACAAAAGAGAGACTTGAACTTAAGATCTCTTACTTAATAAGGCAAGTTTTAACCAAATGGTCTAGCAAAACATATTGTAATGTTTAGAAGGAGGATTGGGGTTGTTGTTGTTGTTGAAGATGGCCCTGGAGAGCATGCTAAAAAAAAACTCTTTTCACACAAGAAAATTTTTTTGCTTCTCGATGACAACAAGGGTTAGATCTCGGTTAGATTACCCGGAAGATGCACCTTTTCCTATATGTTTCTGATTTTCCAAGATCACACAGGGTGAGAGGAAAAGACAATGCGCATATCTAAAAGAGTAGCAACCCGGAAATAAAAAATACAAACCAAAATAAAATCAAAATAAAACTTTGCAGAAATTTAAAAAATGCATATTCAGGCTTTATACCTCCGGCTCTGATTGTAATGGCCGTATCTTGGGAAAACGAAAACCTTTTCGAGTGAAACAAAAAGTGTTCCTAAATGAAACGAGTGTTATGGACACAATGGAATAATCCTCTCAGCCTAGAAATGTATGAAAATGACAAAAGGTGGAGATGAGGAAACTCGGCTTTATGATCTCAATCTTCAACATGAGGGAGTCTTCAAACATGCTCTAATACCATGTTTGACGACACAGGTATTCCAACAAAGGATGAACACCTTCAATAATGACTCACATAACCATATCAAATATCAACACACTGATTTTTTCATGTGGTAAAACCCCTACGGGGAAACATCCACGGCCCCAGCCAACGTGGCCACTTGGAACAATTTATTAATACAAAGAAAAAGATTACAGAGAGATTTTAAAAGAGAGTTTCTCACAATAGATCGTCGACAAATGACTCTCCATGATATTTAAATAGAGATCATGGACCAATTGGGTGTTAAGCCATGAATCAATGGCCGTTAAGATCGAGGAGAGTATGAACCGTCAGATCACTCTATGTTGAGAACATATTGTGATCGTCGGATTTCCTAACTACAAATGCATACTAATGCATACTAAAGAACACACTTTTACCTAACGACATATTAGACCAAGTAGATCTTAACTAACTCCTAAGTGTCTAAATATCCTAACAGTTTTCATTACCACTAATGCGTCATGAGAGAGCATCATTAGCTTCCACTCACCCTTGTATAAATATTTTGAAGAGTGACCTCTTATTTAGTCAATAATAAAAAACCTTATGCCAATTATTTAGTGATGCTAGGAAATCTCTTTTGTTTCATGTTAATTATTTTATGTTTTTACATTAACTACCTAAACATAACCTTACTCTCAATGGTTGGAATTCCAACCTCTAAGAAGAGGACTGGATAGAGTGTATTACTCTTAATTTTAAGATTATAAACTATGAAATGCTTTTAATATTACTCAATGTTCCTGCATGTTTATGTATAAATGTCACAAAAAAATGTTCATAAGCATAAGATTAGCAAAATCAAAAGTGTATCAAAGAGGATTTTGTTTTTGAAAACAAAAATTATGCTACTTTAAATTTGTTTCGAAAACCAAAATAGGTTTCCCACGCTCCATTAATCATTCTCTCAACACTATAGTTCCAATTGAGTCTATCATGAGATCCAAGTCTAACATAATTGTTATATTTGTTGATTCATAACCTTTGTCTCATTAAAGTATTCATTGATATACCAAGCAAGAACAAAAATATTGAATGATTTTTAGTTGCTTAAGTTCAAGGAGGCTCCTCATAAAAAAACATTATTTTGATCTTAAAGAAGGTTGATGCTATTGAAACCCACTTATTCCAAACATGCTTCTAACTTGTCAATATGAATTCCAAAAAAGGTAGAGGACAAATGATAATTTTTCTTAGCCCCTATATCACAATTGATTATTTCTTACCAACCCTTATTAATAGTGATCTCATGGGGGCTTCACTTGTTGACCAATATCTTATCATGTTCATTCATAAAGGGGATTTTAAAATTACGAAAAATGAATTCAATATATTGTTTCATATTAAGGGTGGATAGGTATTTTTATTTGAAGTAGAGATATAGGTATTTTAGGGGGTTTGACAAGGCAGGGAGAGGAGGGGGTTGTATTATATGTATATTTTGGGTGTTATACACATTGATTGGGGGTTTTGGGGAAATAAAATTGATTCCTATAAATAGGAAATATCAATGGATCTACACTAAATAGATGATCACATCTAACGAAGAAATTGAGCTTCTTTTTAAATACATGATCAATGGAGCTCCACTAAATAGATGCTGCAATTTTCCCACTTACTCATTGTTACATAAATCTCTTTATTACTTTCTCATAAATTTTAGTACCCAAATCAAAATTTTGGGTGAATATATGTCTTATCCTTCCCAAAAAATTTCCATTGAATATTCAATTTCTCAAATCCAAGTTCTGAGCTGAAAGTTATCGTCCGGAGAAGTTTGGATTGCTTTACCCTATTTATCCATGTATGCTACATGTGTCTTTTTTCTTCCTGCACATGTTTACATACCCAGATTCCAAATCTGGCTCCATGATTGTCTTTTATGGATCATAAGCTTTCCATAGACTTACTTTGTGCCCCAAGCATACTTCTAAATAGGGAATTATGACCTATAGAAGTAATCTAGTGTTGGAATTTTACCCTTACTATTTGGGCATCAACTTTCTCATACGATCTTTGTTTTACACCCAAAGTAGCTCATTGGATAGCTATCTTCGAGTTCAGATTTATTTGAGTTACAGAGACATAGTGTACCAACCTTTTTACACTTCATTATCATGGGTTTTTTTTGGATAAACACATTGTTTATGAATTCAAAATTTCCTCGCAAGTTCATGACCTTCAAATATATGAAAAAATCAGAAATTTTCATATAAAAGCAATTTTTTTTATTGTTATAATAGCCCTTTAAATATGATTTGTTGATATCAAATTGGGTGAGATCTCATCCATTGATCTAATAATTCTTTCCAAACTCTGAAGATCAATCTCCACCATTGATTTCCAACTTGAAGCAATCTTGATCGTTGATTTGAATTCCATTAGCGATCGATCGATAAAAAATTCTCTTTGGAAAACTGAAATTGCTTGCGAATCTCCTTGACACCCAATTATTGACCATCAACCATTGGTTGTTCCACTTCGAAACCACTTACAACATATCGCAAAACCAACCGACCCGACCATCAATCGTCGAACATCGATGATTTTCATTAGAAAATGAAACTTCTCACTAATTCGGTCGACACCTGACCATCAACCATTCCTATTGGCTAACGAAAAATAATTACCCAATTTGATCGACCCAACCATCGACCATCAACCACTTCTGGGATGATATGGAAAATTCTAACATGGAATGACACGTGCATGTTGACATGGCATGACAGATCATCCTGAGGTTTCAACTTGGTTGATGTGGAATGACACATGGATGATGATGTGGCATGACGTGTGAATGTTTACATGGCATGACACATCATCACCCTTTTTTATTCATCGATCATTGGCCACTTCTCTTGGATGACCCAAACAAATCATTGAATTGATCGAAGCTAGACCATCAACCCATCGACCATTGACAATTTCTCTTTCACAATCAAAACACTTTGTCTAATCAACCGACACCTAACCATGGACCCATTAACCATCGACAATTTCTCTTACATGATCAAAACACTCTGCTAAATAGAACAACACCTGACCATTGGCCATTTGGCCATTGACGATTCCCATTGGCAACCAAACACTTCACCAATATAGCCGATCTGACCATTGTCCATCAATGATTTCCTTTATCCAACTCCATCACTTAGAAAATTTTCGACCGAATCTCCGGTCAATATAGATCGTTGATATCCCATTCAAAGTGGTCTTTTCCATCAATGGGATCCCTCCTTCCAACCTATGAAAAATAATCTAGACCATCATTCTAGTTCATTTTCCCAACTGTCGAAAATGAATCTCGGTCATTGATCTACTTAACTTTCCAAATGGTCAAAAACATTATAAATTTTTAAATTTATCTCAATGAACATAAGTTTTTGATCTCGAGATCAAACATGATCTTTGTCGTCGATTCACTGAACTCTGTAAAACACTAGAGAATCCATCAAAAACATGAAATTCAACCATTCCAACAACTATGCAACTTTGCATGTTTTCTCTATTGAACCTCTTAAATAGTTTTGAGTCCTTCAAACTTAAATTTTTCTCATGAGTTTGGATATGTCACTCTGATTTTTCTCTGTTTTCCCCCAAATTCATCACAGATAAATATGCAACACAATTTTTTCCCAATTCACAACCGTCTTGGCCTATACAAGACAAGTGTTTGACCCAAAAGATATGATATCATAATGTAATATACTCCAACTTAGTTGAGGTAGATTACATGTGGAAAAACTCATAAATTAAAATTTCTGATATCTAATTAATTTCCTATAGCTTTCAACTAAGAATTACAATCATATTTAGCCATTGTTTGTTACCATTAATTATATGCATCTACGACATTTTAAAATTGAAATAAAATGTAGCTAACAACTCATTACAATAACATATAAATCGATTGGCATACACATAGTAAAAGAACAACAATTTAACTCATAAAATAACATAGCAACAAGATAAAATACTTATCTTTCAAAATAGTTGTGCAACCAAATTCTTGGTATGGATATTCCACCCAACCATATACTTCTCTTTCCAAATCTCAATAGTGAGTGATCCCCAATATAAGTCTATCAATCGAAAAAAGAGGGTGGTCTCTCACTATCCACTCACAACTTAGAAAAACTCACAATCCACTGATATTATCCTACATCTATCTTGATTTTCCACCAACTCTCTTCCTCTCGACCTGCCCAACCCAAGGAATGTACCCCTTCATTGATCTCATTCCCTCATGCATCCCATTCATTTATCAAGGTCTTCCTAGCACATGTAACCAAGAATCTCTCATCTAGGAAACTCAAGGGAACTCACGGCCAGGAAATATACCAACAACAACAAAAAACACTCCTTGTTATAGTGAAACTCAAAAAAGTTTGTACTCTTAAGGACTGACAACCTTCCTCTTTATCCTCTTTCTCTCTACCTATTGTTCATGCAAAAACATTGATTGTCTCCAACTTCTCTAGCTACCCTTACAAATTTTCTCTCCTTTGGCTTGCTTGCTTGACTCACACACTTCCCCAAGCTGATTTTACTCATACCCCATGCTCCCAATTACTATGGGATGTGACTTCTCACACCCACCCTCTCACATGCATTCAATTATTGGCTTTGGGGACACTCAACCAGAAATAGAAGTTTAATACATAATAATAATAAAATTTAGAAATGCCGATGGAATTAATAGACATGGGCAATTCCCCCTTAGAAACCATATTATACATTCTCATATACCCTCCCCTCTCTTGTGGATTAATTCATCCCTCATATCTATCCACTTCCCCTTAGCATCTCACATCACATTTTATTATTAAAACTTAGAAAAACATTTCGCATATACATCATTTTGGTAGTAGCCACACATTATATATACATAAGCAATAATTAAAATGGAGATTATAGTGGGGATGTTACATGAGGTGAGTGACCTTTCTAGGTCTACAAATAGATATCCATATACATAAACCCCTTCTCAATGAATGCATGACCATGCATTTGACTAAATATAAGGGTAAAAGTAGTATAAAAATAAGGCCTTGACACCAAGGCTATTTGAATACAATGACATATCCCTATATGGGGATATCAATGCACTTGCTTGCTTATATTTAGGTTATTTTTGTGGATTGTGGGCTTATAAGTGTTTTTTCCCATCTTTGTACTAGGTTTAGAAATAAAAAGGGTTATTAAAAATGCAATGAAAAAAATGGATACATAAGATATCTAGTAAAAGTAGGGTTTTTTTAATTGGAAATATGTATTGGGAGGGGGGTTCAACGAAAGGATTTTGGAAGTTATTTTTCAAAATATAATGAAATTAGTGAAATTATTTAAATAACCACGAACAAACATGTTATGTCATGGGTTCACTAAGTGAAGTACCCATGTTGGTCAACATGAAAAGGTTTACACTTGGGAAACATGAACTCATTTATCTTTGATAAGATGTTTTGAACTATAATGAAATCAACATTTTATTTATAGATGAAGATGCTATCATATAACAACATCCATATCTTGCAAATTTTTATGGGAGTGATAATTTTTTGTCAAAACACATTAGTCAACTTTCAATCCATTGAACCAAAACCACATATAGTGTAGATAGGAAACCACACAACAAGAAGTGTTTAAGGACATCAAGCACTATGCAATGAATACTGCTGGAATGACATGACATTTAGGATCACTTCAAGATCAAAGTGGATGCTTTTGTATATGCCATGGGAATTTATTTTGATGCAACAACGATACCTTGTTAGATACCATTATGATAATTTTTAATATGTTATTCTAACTTACTTACTTAGAATGTTCATGGAATCGATTAGGGGTGCAAGCTCCTAAGTATCAATTGCATCATTTTTTAGTAAAGAGATTGTTGTGAACAATGACCATAAAAATATTTAATTCCTCTGCAAATAAAGAAATATCAAGAATACATGACATGTTAAGGGGATTACCTACTACAATAATCTAAAGTAATGTTGAGGGATAAAAATTGATTTCAATAAATATTTCAAACTTCCTTTAGAGCCCTTTAGTAGTTGTATTGATAGTGTTTGTTTAACAATTTGGAGTCTAATACTTTCAAGGATGTCTAGGATTTGGGTGAGTGCATGAAGTTGGTGGAAACAAAAGTGGAAAGGGGGTCAATAGGAATGTGCACACGTTTCTAATCCTATATTTTGGAAATGCCCGAACCTCTAGTAAGCTTACCATGAAGGTTCATCATCAAGAATGTGTGCGTGTTCCTAAAAGGAATGCACATGCACTCCTACTGTGTCTGTTTTGTAAGGACCATGGGAACATTTTGTGCTCATTTGCACACCACACCTCATGAATGTCCTTCATTGAGAAAGAAAAAAAGACAAGTAAAGGAGAAAATCCTAGGGTCTTTCCACCGTGTCCATCACAAGAAAAGTATGGTTGATTTTTTGTCATTTCCTTTCTTGGTCTTGGAAAAAAAAATAGTCATAGGTTATGGATGTGAATCCCAATGGCATTGAAAACTTATTAGCAAGGTTCACTAAAAATAATTAATACACATAATTAATACTTGAATGTAAATCTCTTAACAATTCACCAATCTTATATAGGTTTTCTTCAAGTTCATTATAAAGATAACACATAGTTTTTCTTCGTTTTACACAAAATTATGTTAATGATTTTCTTGGATTAAAATAACATTGTTGTTTGTAATACCTTAGTCATAATTCCACTTATTGAATTTTCCTATTAAACTACAATGTGTATTACAGAATGGAACCCTATGATAATGTAAACTTCCCATCAACGAACCAAGGAGAGAAAAACCCCAACTCACCACAACCACCCAATCTATACATCAGAATTGATTAGGGGTTGGATACATTAAGAACACTTGTAAATTAGTTAAGGGGCACTAGAGAACTAAGTAGAGTGTCCGTGGCTACTTTTTTGGGCGTCATTGTGAGGTCCATTGCAATTTCCCAAGCAGAATTGATTTCTATTTCTAAGTATAGGGAAATAATTTTTTTGTAGTACAACATTGGATTGCATAGAAACCAAGTCAGAGACTTGAGTATTTCAAAACAAGAACTATTTTCTATTTTAAGGATCCTCAAAATGGAAAAGAAATACATTTGACCAAAAAATGCATTTGTATTGAATGGTGTATCCATGCACAGATTAGTCAAAATTGGATGGATAGGTGGCATATGGTTTTTGATAAACCTCCCTGCAATAACAAGGAGGTTCCCTTAAATGTTTTGAGAAAATTATGGGTGGAATTGATTTTGGGTCACCATGTCAACTACTTTGACATAGGTGAGTTCGAAGGGGTGGGTCAAGGGTCTGCATAGGGCCGAGTCATGCCAAGCGTGATCCCATGTTAGGTCCTCGTCCCCCTAGGTGAAGGCCTAGCCCCCCACCCAAAATCCTCCTATTGCAGAGAGCTTGCAACAAGTACAACAAGATATTTCATCATCATTGACCCAGATCCTAGTGAAACATGGTATCTTTGTTGCACTGTCTCAGCAGGAGGTGACTATAAATGACATTGATACAGGGGTCGGAGCTTCACCCCTCACAATAGAGTTTAGTGAGGAGAGGGAACATGGAAATAGTCATCGTCCATGTGAAACTCAAAGATGCTCGAGCTATGAGAAGCCATGCTATGGGCCTATGGAGGCCAATGGAAAACATATCTTCATGGAGGAGCTTAGTATATTTACCATCACTTTGTTCTTAATTGTTATATTTGTTTTTGTATTATATGTATTTATATCGATATTTTATTGTATGTTGTTTTACATTTGTTACGTCCATGTAGAAAACCCTCTATGCCCATGGATGCATCAATTCTTATCTCTACCACTAATGAAACATTAGAGGTAGCCTGCTCATTAGGCATAGAACATACATAGGTATGTGTCACATTTGATAAATTCACCATAGTCATTTCTTTATTTTATGACATCCTCAATTTTTTAATGTTCTCATATTTCTACAGGATGTGGGAATAGGAGATGTTGGGGAATGTCCATCTAGGATGGACAAGTCACCTGCATCAAAAGTATCATGTGTAGAGTTAAATATCATTTAAATCTAAAATTTGTTGTGTTTATGTTTTTGAATTTCACTATTTGGTACTAATAGTTAATTATTATTAATATGTATGAAGGTTGCGGAAATATTCTCTAATTATAGTGCTACTACACTCCCTAGGCACTTGGACTCTAATTCTAGGTTATCTTACTCTAGGCCAAGGGAGTTCTCATCACTTGTACATCTTGTTGGGGTCCATCGCTACCCACCCCCAACATCTATATTTTTCCATGCATCACAAGTGGATTCACCCACATGCCACCCATCCGCACCACCTCTTTCATCGCACCATCCAGAGTGGATGCGCCCATATGACACACACCCCCAACACCATTTCCATCGTCCCCATCCACCAAGGCTGCCAAAGTAGAGGTTGCCTTGGAGTAGGTTGTACAACCAAGCACTCCACCTGCCACCGAATCTCCATTGAGGCTTGAGATATTCATGGTGAGATAGTGTGTTGATGATATTTTTTATGTATCATGAATTTGATTTTACGCATATTTATTTAATTTTCTGTGTGTGATCCTTGTAACTAACGTAGGGTGGAATCGTTGAGAGATTGGGGTCATGGAGGATGGTAATACCCTCGTGATTATCAATAGCATATGTGTTGATTTATCTTAGGTTAAATTACAAATTATCATTTTGTATGTATTTTAATTCATTGGGGAAAAAAACTTATAACAATGTTTTTTCTTTATGCAGTCTCTAGAGCGACGAAACACACCCAAGCCCAGAACCACTCGAGGTGATTCCTCAAGCAAGAGAAGAAAGATATATTTTCAGGATGCTCCTAAGGGTGACAATGGTCACTTATTGACCAATTAATTCAATTATGTATATAGGCCACCATATGGTTGTTTTCCATGATAAGGAACTTGTTGCCTTTTTGTATATTGGGCATGAGGTGCCATTTTTTTAAAAATGTACAGTTTAGACGATGTTGAATATATATATATATATATATATATATATATATAGAGAGAGAGAGAGAGAGAGAGAGAGAGAGAGAGAGAGATTTCATGGGATGTTTTTTATGTTCCTCTCATTTTTTATGCATTTTATGTTGATTAATGTATGAATTTCAAAGTGTATGAATTTTATTTGTATGAATGTGTTATCACATGTAATTTCCTTCCAACACTTTATGCATCTTACATGAGATGATAAAGAAATTTCTAATGTCAAAATAGAATATAATATACCTATGGGATTTTGGAGACCAATTCTAGTGTAGTGCAGGAAGGTGTTTCAAATTCATTTCTCAAATTCTTGGATGCAACTTATTGAGAGGAAAAGTAAAAGGCTCAAAAATCAGTTAAGGGAAGCACAAGATATTATCATCCAATTGAGGGAGGAACAAAGAGAACACACGAAGGATGCATTTAAAATCATTAATCAATGTCATGAGGCCATTGATAACAGTAAAAGAATGGTAGAAAGGTATTTACCTTTACACATACATCTCAACCATATCTACTAGCAAAACTTGTCTTTAAAGAAAGAAAACAGAACTCTGAAACAAAGACTACAAAAAATTGAAAATGATCATGAGGCTAAGAGGAAGTTAGACTTTATTACATAAGTTACTGAGGTATAAGATAATTGAAATGAAAATATTTAGTTTTGTCCTTTTTTATATATTGTCATCCTAAGCAAAGGGATAAAACTCAAACCCTAATTTTGTAGCTATTATGAAACTTGCAAGTTATATCTCTTTTCATAATAATTCTTGTTCAAGGTTGGTGTGTTAAGATTATTTTCATCATATACATAACCTATAAACCAAAAAATTACAAACTGTGACAGTTAGCGTTGGAGATAAAAAAAAAAGAAGAAATTGCGCAGTGTGGGTACACTACGCAAGTGTTGTAAGTGTCAATTTTTGCAGAGATCAGACACATATTGGATGAGATAGGAAAGTTTGAAGGTGATATTTTTTTTTGTGAATAAAAAGTGGATCCTTATATTAATTCCAGCTGAAAGATTACTAAAGAGCTGCAACCTTTCTACTTACAAATATTCCTACAACTTATCTGTTGACAAAAATGCCTACAGCCTATCTCCTTACAAAAATTCCTTCAACCTATATTCTTACAAAAATGCCTGTAGCTGAAGGTAGAACTGATTACATTTCTCTTCACAATTTTCCTGAAGTCTAGGTCTCCTCACGCATAAATGGTTCATATATGCTTTCGCATTTTGCAATTTCGTGTTTCACGACTTTGCGACTTGGGCTGACATATCCCTCCATGCTCCGTACTCCCGATTGTCAAGTTCACAAAATTTTCTCACATCATATCAATGAGACCAGATCGACGGTTCAAATCTCCTCAAGCATCAACGGTCCAAATTTGCTCTCGCATTTTTCAATTTCACATTTTGTGATTTCGTGACTTGGGCAGACAACGCCCTGCATGCTTTAGAATCCCGAATGTCGAGTTCCCAAAATTTTGTCGCGTCAGATTAATGGGACCATATCGACAGTTTAGATCTCCACGAGCATCAACGGTCTAGATCAGTTCTTGCTTTTCACGACTTCGAGACTTTGGGAAACAACATCCTTCGTGCTCCTGACTCCCGATTGACGAGTTCTCGAAATCATTTGTCGACAGTCTAGATCTCCTTGAGCACCAACGGTTCAAATATCATCGAGTGCCAATGGTCCAAATTCTCTCTTGCTTTTCACGACTTTGCAACTTTGGGAAACAACATCCTCCGTGATCCTGACTTCCGATTGCTGAGGGCCCGAAATCATCTATCGACTGATGTTATTCTACATTGACGCTTACAATCGCCCTCTCTCCTGAGCTTCTAATCATTTCTGACTTGGAAGAATTTCTAAATAGACAGAGATGGCACCTCGTCCAGATTAGGTCCATATAGTTGGGCAAGCTCCTCGCATTGGATTCATAGGGTTGATCTTTGTGACTGCCTGAATTCATGGAGAATGATTTGCTGCATAGAGTCAACCCCTGCATTGGCTAGTCTGTCTACAAATTTGTTTGCACTTCGCCGAATGTGTGAGGGGGTTAGAGTTATAGAGTGTCTGAGAAGGGCTTGGACATTTTAAAGAGGGCCAAGGGGGCACCAAGTCTATTATAATTTTGGAGTCTCCTTCAATAATTAGACATGTGAGGTTTTGATCTAGATCCATTTGCACTCCTTTGATAAGACCCCAAATTTCTGTTGAATTGTTGGTGTCGCATCCGATATTCTCTGTAGTGAG